>CM033466.1:8189924-8205185 GCA_019425755.1 Amaranthus cruentus
TGATGGAAATAAAATGTTGAGTCGCATAAATAGGCATACAACATTCTTAAAGCTTCGAAATCAACGTTTGCTAACGTTTTTATGTGCAAAAAGTAGAGGTGTTTATTCGGGTGATCGGGTCGGTTTCGGACGGGTGTCATTCGATTCGATTGTTTTTCAGATTGGTTATTTTTCGGATGTGTGTTCTGACGGGTCACGCTCGGGTCGGTTGAAGATCGGTTATTCAAGATGTCGGGTTAGCATTAGTTCGGTGTCGGTTGAAGTTCGTTTCGAGATTCATCGGTCTCGGGTTGTCATCGGTTAATAATTGGTTCGGTTTTACGGGTACAGATCGAGTTCGGGTATTTTTTTCAAGTAGAATTCGGCTACGAATTACTAATTACTATCGCTCGAGTTAGTATCAGATTAAGTTGTTAGTCATTCTTTTATTGATGATAAGGTTTCCTTTACTTCAAGCTAAATAAAAATAGTTCAAATACAAATCAATTAGTGATCATTATTACATTGTTACTTTTACTTGTTTGATCGAAAACTAAATATATGAAACCATGTATTTATAAAATTTATTTTATTAAAAATTTATCAAATATTTATCATTTTATTAGAATAAATAATAAGATGATTGAATATGAGTCGATCATACTTCTATGTTAAAAACTGGTTCAGGTTTACACAAGTTCGATCTAAACTCCTTTGGGTTAAGTCGGTTTTAGCCGGATCGAGTTCGGTTTCGAGCATGATTCGGGTCGGATATGACTCGGGTCAGTCATTATTAGGTTCGGGTAATCTCGATTAACGATTATGTGTCGGTTACAGCTCAGGTTCAATTTTCCCATTTTCGGTTGTCAACCGGTTCAGATATTAATTCGGGTCGGGTAATGTCGGTTCGATAAACCTAAAAAAGGAACACATTTTCGGGTCGGTTTACTTTTGATTTCGGTTGGGTTTTCGGGTCGGGTCACTTTTGAACAGCTCTAGTAACAAGGTCACAGTGGTACAATTTGGTTACTTCAGGTTACCACGTGGAATTTTTCAAAAATTTATTAGCTGAGCGGTTGGGCCAATATTATATGACCTCTCTTTGGTATGGTATAATTAGCCCGAAAACACCTTTGTCAAAGCGCATAAAATGTCTGAACATCATTTTAACTAACTACTTAATTTTTCATGGTTAAGGCCATGGCCTATGTCAGCCTGAGTCTAGATACGCTCCTACTTCTGATATCATGTATAAAAATTGCTCAATCAAAAGCTTAAATCAATGGTTGTAGAGCAAAAATAGGCTAGCAATATACTTTATCACAACCTACCTAATTGTCCTATTTGATTTTTTTTAAGGTTTTCCTTTAAATAACACGTTTGCAATAGCCTTGTGATGATGTAACTTTAGACTCCTTATTTCTTCTTCTTGTCTCTCCGACTCCCCTTGTGTTAGAGGAGCATGAGCCCGTTCTCTTTTCTTATGATGTACCCTAATTTTTTCATGTTGCTATAATATGTTGCATTTTCTCAAAAAAAAAAAAACATGTTTGCAATTTATTCAGGGAGTAATTTAGATTTTTTTTTGAAATAAAGCAACATAGTATAAAGCTAAAGAATTACATCATAAGAGTAATTTAGATTGGTATCAAATAACATGGTTGCAATAAAACACGTAAGCATATGACGGATCGATTACTTAAAAATGGAAAAAATAAGAATATATATTTTTTACAAATAATAGTATTAATATAGAATAGGCTTCTTTAATCGTGTAAATAACAAAACCTCCTAAATAACTGTAGTTATGTATTTATTAAGTAACTTTTAACTTTTATAAAATTACTTTACTATATTTTGAATCTAAGTATATCTATATTTAAAAATAGGAAAAATGATATATACAGTCCTAAGGGCTGTATATAAGATGGAATCTTGTATTTTATCTATGTATTTTAATAATATTTTCTTTTTGAAAACATAAGAAATTAATTACACTTTGTTAATTTAGCATTTAATTTTTCTTGGAAAGGTAAAATAATTATATAAAATATTAATTATTTTTCAATTTTGAGATTAGATTCTTTTGAAAAGTCATATTTATTAATGATAAAGAGAAGTTGTTGATTCTTATGTACAACCCTAAGGGCTATAAATATCATTACCCTTAAAAATATTATACTCCCTCCAACTCATTTCAATTGTCCCATTTCCTTATTTAGGCAATTCACTTCAATTGTTCTATTTCCATTTTTGTTAATGATTTTTTTACCTAAATACCTCATGTTCACACAAGTAATGATCAATATACCCCCACTTTTAATACTTATAATACCTCAACTACCCCTTTACAATTGATTTAATCAACTAAAAAACCTCAACTACCACCTTTTTTGTGGACCCCATCTCACTCTTAATATCCGTGCCTAATTCAAATGGGACAATTGAATTGAGTTGAAGGGAGTATTTAAAATAAAAGAGTTCTTTAACTAAAATATTTAAACAACAACTTAATCTTTTGCTTGAGGATGATCGTAGCTTTGATACAATTTAGATTGTGGTTTATATTTTGTATGAAAGCAGTAGTTTGGGAACCACAAAGATGAAAGGAACAACTTGCTATTTTAGTATTCTGAATAATATGTTTCGAATATACACATGATGGCTCCTTATATAGTGAGCAAGAATCAAGAAAACAAGAACTAATTACAACTAACTAGAGTATGCTTAACTAACTAACAGCTAATGGTAATATAACCTATGGTATAAAACAGAATCCATAAACACATTTATGTAATGTCAGATACTATTACTTCATCATCCCCCCTCAAGCTTGGGGTGGCATTAGTCATGCCAAACTTGGATAAGAGGTATTGTAAATGATGAGAAGGAAGTATTTTAGTCAAAGCATCAGCTATCTGTTCATCAGTGGGAATGTATTTGAGCTCAATGAGGCCTTCAATGACCTTTTCCCTTGTGAAGTGACAGTCAATTGCGATGTGTTTTGTTCTGTGATGGAGGACAGGATTGTGGGCCATTTGGATAGCTGATTTATTATCACATTCAAGGGTGACGGGTCTCAAATCTGTAACACCAAAATCCTCCAGTAAGCGGACTAACCAAGTGATTTCTGAGGCTACTGCGGCCATGGCACGATATTCAACTTCAGATGATGATTTAGAGACGGTGCACTGTTTCTTGGACTTCCAACTGATGGGTGAAGAGCCAAAGAGGATCATGTAACCAGTGACTGAACGAGGTGTGTCTATACATGCGCCCCAATCAGAATCTGAGTATGCCTTTAACTTGAGGTGATCACTGCCTTGCAGGAGTATACCCTGTCCAGAAGTTGCAGCTACATAGTGCAGAGTATGGTGTAATGCTTTGAAGTGGTTCTCAGTAGGGTTTTACATATATTGACTCAAATATTGGACTGCAAAAGAGAGGTCAGGTTTGGTGTTTGTTAGAAAATTGAGTTTGCCAACGAGAAACCTGTATTTGGTTGGATCAGGGTGTAAGGGTGAATCATCGGAATGTAGTTTTAGGTTTAAAGGGAGCGGAGTGACAACTTTTTTGGAAGTGGGCAGGTTTGAGTCGTGGAGTAAATCATGTGTAAACTTCTTTTGGCTTAAAACAAGACCTTCTACGACATAGGTTACTTCAAAACCCAAAAAATAATTCAGCTTACCCAAGTCCTTGATTCCAAAAATTCGATGGAGATAGGACTTCAAGGATTGGATGTGAGAAAGGTTGTCGCATGTGATGATAATATCATCGACGTAGATAGCGACAAATAGTGATAGAGGCAGTAGAAGACTTGATGAATACAGAATAGTCGTTTTTGGATTGTGTATAACCTTGGTGGAACAATTCAGTGGGAAGGCGTGAGAACCATTGGTGGGAGGCTTGTTTCAAGCCATAGAGAGACTTTTTTAGTTTGCAAACCAAGTTAGGAGGAGAGTGTAAACCCTCTGGAGTCTTCATGTACACATCTTCATAGAGGTCCCTGTGTAGAAAAGCATTGTTCACATCAAGTTGGAACAATGTCCAATTCCTACTAACAGCCACAGCAACTAAGCAACATACAGTGGTCATTCGCAAAACTGGGGAGAAAGTTTCTTGAAATATATACCATGGAGTTGATTATAGCCTTAGGCCACAAGTCTGGCTTTATGTCTCTCCAATGTGCCATCAGACTTTAACTTTATTTTGTAAACCCATTTGGATCCGATTGCTTTCTTGCCATTAGGTAGAGGTACCAAGTCCCATGTGGTATTGAGGGCTAGAGCATCCAATTCTTTCTGCATCGCAAGTTGCCAAGAAGGACCTTTCACAACTTCTTTATAAGTCTTGGGTTCGTACTATTGTGCTTGTTGTGACAAAAAAAACTTGAGAGACATTAGGTAGGTTAGAAAAATATACAAGATTACATACATAGTCATTGAGGTGTTCAGGGGGTTTAGTGTCTCTAAGAGACCTTCGAAGATGATGGGTAGGCTCTCTGATTGGAGGAGATGAAGTGTATGGGTCATCCATGTCAGAGGATGAAATAGAGTGTGTAGGGTCAGGAGAAAGCATGTGAGGTGTAGCTTGGTCAGGAGGTATTAGAGGTGTAGGGGGAAGGGTTGCAGGATACATGTGATCAATAGGGGTATAGGATGCAAAAGGTGTAGTAGGGGTGGTATGGACTGGTAGATAAAAGGATGAAAAAGGGGATTGAAGGAATTGCTTTTGATGGTATGGGAAGTGATGTTCGTGGAATATAATATCCCTAGTAATTATGATTTTCTTGGTCCTAAGGTCAAAAACTTTATATGATTTTTATGCATAGGGGTAACCTAGAAAAACACAAGGATTTGCTCTAGGTGTAAACTTAGTTCTTTGTGGGTGAGGTGTGTATTGTTTAGTGTAGTGCCAAAAAGCTTTTCATAAGGTGATATGTGATGCAAACAATAAAGAGGCAAATGATTAATGATATATGCAGCACAAAAAACAGAGTCTCCCCAAAAAGATTGGGGGAGATTAGATTGAAATAAAAGTGCTCTTGCAGTTTCCAAAAGGTGCTTATGCTTATGTTCTACAACCCCGTTTTGTTGTGGGGTGTAGGCACATGATTTTTGATGTTCAATGCCAAGTTTATGAAATAAAACCAACATATTACCTTCACATAATTCCTTTGCATTATCACTTCTTACCACTTTAACACATTTATGAAATTGATTTTGTATGAATGCAAAAAGGTGTTGAACCATGTCATAACAATCTGATTTCTGTTTAAGCAAATATCACCAACTAAATCTAGTAAAATCATCTACAGTTGTTAAAAAATAAGTACAACCAGTATGTGTCTTATATGAATAAGGGCCCCAAACATCTAGATGAAGAAGATCAAAAGGTTGACTAGTCTTGATGTAGCTATCTTTAAAGGGCAATCTAGGTTGCCTTGATGCTGGACATATTGTACAAAAGAAGTTATCTTTGATATTCTTGTCATCAATGTCTGAATAAAGGGCTTTAAGCTTGGAGAATGGGGCATGACCAAGGCGTAAGTGCCACAATTTTGCAAAGTCATACATAGCCTTTTTTGCTACAAGACCAGTATGAGTCTGACAATTAGTATTCCTAGAATCAGCAATGTTAGTGGATGGAGATGTGTAATATAAGCCGTGGTCAAGATTACCAAGAGGCATGGAAGTCCTCATTAAAGGATCCTGAAGAAAACAATCAGTTTTAGTAAAGATAATATTGGTAGCAAGGTCAGTACATAGTTTGTGGATAGATATCAAATTAAATTGGAATTATGGGACATACAACACATTTTTTAGGAGGAGTGTGTTAGAAAGAGGTACATGGCCTTTTTTGGAAACAGTGTGTGTACTACCATCAGGTGTAGTGATTTTATGTTTGCATTTAGAGATATCTTGAACATGTATAAACAAATCTAAGTCATGGCATATATGATCTGTTGAACCACAATCTAATATCCATTGCAAAACTAACTACTTAAAGAATGTATACTTGACAAATTTGCTGAGCTGGCTGTGTGGGTGCCTTCTAAAGGTGAATTTTTATGCCTGTTAAGAAGAGAAATAAGAGTATTATACTATTCAGTAGTTAGACCCAATTGATTACCTGCGTCTTTGTCAAGAACAGTGTCTTCATTACTAGCCACAGCAGCATATTTTTTGCCTTGATGTGGTTTATGTTTGTTGGGATATCCATGCACTTTGAAACATCTTTCTATGCTATGTCCTGCAATTTTGCAATGTTCACAAAAGTAACTGGGTTTCTTGCCATTATATGTAGTCTTCTTTGGGGAATGACCTCTCCATTTGTCAGTTGCAAAAGCCATAGGCTCAATTTGGGGTGTGGGTTTGTTCAAACCTTTGTGACACTCTTCTTGTAAGAGCATGCGGTATACTTCAGTCATATCTGGTAATTCTTTTTGCATCAAAAGATTGGATCTCACTTGATGATACTCGTGATCAAGCTTCATTAAGAAGGTAAGAATGCGTTGATCTTGCTGGATTTTAGTGAAGCTAAGTGGAGGGTTGCACGTACAAGCAGGGAGGGGTCTTAGATCATCAATCTCATCCCACAATCATTTGACTTTTGTGAAGTATTCTGCAATACTCATCCCAGGTTCTTGTGTGGTATTAAGTAATTGTTCTTGAAGTCTATACATTTGAGATGAAGAGGATTACCATATCTTCCATCAAGATCAGCCCAGACGGCGTGGGCTGTCTTGAAATACATAATGCTCTTTGCGATTGGCCGTTCAAGTGAAGCGATCAACCAACCTATCACCATATTATTGCAACGTTTCCACGCGTTGTTCAGAGGATTCTTCTGTGGGCATAGGTAAGGTACCATCCACAAAGCAAGTCTTGTTCTTGGCATCAAGATTGATCAGAACGGATCTCTTCCAATCACTGAAACAAGTCCCATCAAAAGGAACAGATACCAACCTATTGCTTGCGGAATCGGAAGGGTGTAGGAAATAGATACTGCTGGGATTTTGGGTGGGTTCTATGGTTGATGAAGAGTTAGTTTTGTTGTTAGAATCTTGAGGCATTTTGTAAAAAAAAATGGATGGTGAATGGTTGATGATGAACGGTGTAAAAGAACCAGAAGAAGGATGGGAAAAATCAGAGAAAAGAAAGAAAAAAAAATCAAAAGCTGTGTGTAAGCTCCGATACCATGATAGAATTTAGATTGTGGTTTAGATTTTGTATGAAAGCAGTAGTTTGGGAACCACAAAGATGAAAGGAACAACTTGCTATTTTAGTATTCTGAATAATATGTTTCAAATATACACATGATGGCTCCTTATATAGTGAGCAAGAATCAAGAAAACAAGAACTAATTACAACTAACTAGAGTATGCTTAACTAACTAACAACTAATAGTAATATAACCTATGGTATAAAAGTGAATCCATAAACACATTTATGTAATGTATACTATTACTTCATTAAGCTTATTTATAGTTGCGTCTAATTAAATATTCTATTTAATAAATATTAATTTTAAGAAAAAGGTATGAAAAGAGTGCGTAAGAGATAAGTAATTAATATTAATCGTATAAATACATGAATTTTATAAAGGTATATAAGTAAAGAAAAAATGCTTTATATAAACAAATAAGGTATTAGTGTCAAAAGAGTAAAAAAAAATTGATTATAGAATAGGAGAATACTAAAAAGAATAGAATTACATTTTTTTTGTTATTTGAGCAATTATTATTAGAAATTGAAAAAATGGGTGGAACCCACTTTGATTACCAATATGACGTGGTCAATACTTGTATTCATTGCCCAAAGAAAGTAAAACCATGTGTCAAATTTTTGGCATTTGCTTAGGATTCTCTAATCAACGAGCGTTTGCTAGTGAAGAAGGAAGATATAGGAGATTATTTATTTGAAAAAGATTTACGTGTTTGGTAAAGATTTAATAGATAATTTATTAAAGTAATTAATTTGATCAATTAATTTTATTAACTGTTTTGATTAACTGATTTTTAATCCACTGCTATGAGCAGGTTGTTAATAAACAACTTATTCATACAATAATTGTTTCAATAAGGTAGTTTACCAAACTTTAGCATAGACGAGTTTGGTCACTCAATTCTCTATTTATATCAAAATAAGCTGAAATTGTCCAATAAACTATTTTCAAACTAGTTGGCTAGTTGATGTGATGTTCAAACTAACTGTTAGTGTGTTGCTGTTAATAGCAGCAGACAAAGCTTTTATAAAATGATTTGATTTGCTAGCTTTATTCCAACTAAGCTCTAAATATTAATTTTCTCCCACCTTTATCTTTCAATTGCTATAATATACGTGAAATGAAACTATCGTATATTCCTTAAATATATTTTGTTATTTATTTGAGTTACATTAGTTAATTATTATTTTCATTTCATTTTGTTGTGAATAAGCTATGATATTTAGTGAAGAACAAACAAGAACAAAATGCACAAAGTAACTAACCAAAAACGAGAAACAACAATTAACCAACAACACAAGATTTATGAGGTATCTATGGATACCTCTCCCTCAAAACAAGTTTCTTATAATTGATATATCAACATACATCAATGACTCAACTCAGACAAGCTTTGAGAACACTCTCTCAAGGTAAAGATTGAACCTTTAATGTCAATCTCACACAAACATGCAAATACAAGATGAAGAACTCTTATGGTGGAAACCCTAGTTGCCTCACTTGTGTTTGCTTCTGTGTATACCCTAATGATGCTCTAAAACGACCCTCTTTTATAGTTCCATAACATATTAGGAAGCCTTAGGACAAAACCCCATAAGCCTACTATGAACCGAGAACAAAACAGAAACTCATGTTTTTGGAGTACCGTTGTCCGCTCGGCCCGAGCGGATGCGCTCAACCAGGTCAAGCAAGGTTCCAGAAGCTACTGGATTGAATCTGTTGCATTGCTCGACCGACCTGTTGAGCTCGAGCATTCACCAACTCTTTCTTTGGCATTTCCTTGCTATTATCAAAGTATACCAAGTCTTCCACCTTGATCACTTCATCAACTGATCCACACTTCAATTCTCCATACTCCATTACACTCATATCTGCACTCTCAAGTGTGCAAGATAGTGCGTGAGCTATGAGGTGCTCGAAGTCTTCACCTGGCATGAGATTTGGGACTTGGCACAACACATTTAGTCGTAAAAGGATGATATTAATGAAGAGAAGTGCGTGAGCTATGAGGTGCTCGAAGTCTTCACCTGGCATGATTAGGATTTGAGCGACTTTAATCCATGTCGTTGTTTTTTTGCATGTTCTTTTTACAATAATGAAGCATTAAATCGTAGCTACTTTTATTAGGTGGCTTGATCCGAAGGACACACCAATGGTAGAAAATATAAATATTAAGCTTGATGGAAAGAAAGAAGAGCTTTAAAAAGTAATAATAATGGTACTAATAATAATAATAATAATAATAATAATAATCATAATTAGGCCTTTGAGTTTTAACTAAAGGAGAGATATTTTCCTTCTTTCTTAGTCTAGTGGGCCTTTGACCTTCAGCCATTTGGAGAGATTGGGAATGCCAGTTTTTGATCGGATGTGCTCTTGAGAGACCGTCTTTTGTAAAGACGACTCTCAAAAGTCTAGCCCAAATCTATATTTAGAGTTATAACGATATATATTTGGAATTGGACTGGGCTTTTAAGAGGCGTCTTTACAAAAGACGGTCACAAGGAATTTGTGTTTTTTGATTATCTAGGTTGAACAGATCAACTCTCGATTGATTTACTTATTAGTGGTTCTTTGCTGGCTAAGGTCACAGACATATGGTTTGTCCTCTGCGGAGTCCATCAATATGAAAAAACATTATTATTATTATTATTTTATTATTATTATTTTTATTTTTTATTTTTTTGAAGAAGAAAATTTTCATTAATCAATCATAAAGCATTTACAGGACAAAAGTCCAGGCTGCCTCCACTGACTTTAAGTTGCATCAGATTGCAAGAGAGGCACCCCTTCTAGAAATGGGTTTCCAAACCGCACTCTTCTTGTGCAAGAGACAAGGGAGGGCCTCAAAAACCAAAAGAGTTGAGAGAACACCCTCAAAAAAACACAAAGCTATACATGCTTGATGGTTCTATACATCCAACTAACATCTTTGTCAGCTTCTTTAGCACAGATAAGTGAGGATCGAGCCGTAACTTCTAGCTTGATGTTTTTTATTATTGTCTCGGTGTATTTCACTTCAGCATGCCATATGGCTTCATTACGACTTTTCCTTATGTGGTATACTAGGCAGCTTAGTGTAGTGCAAATAATTTTCTTGCTTGGGACTCTCCACTTCTTCGAGGCTAAGTTGCAAAGGGATCGGAAATAAAGACATTTGAGCCAAGCCATGTCATTGTAGCATCAAGACATTTTTTTTACTAAATCAGCAGGCAAAAAAGAGATGATTCACTGATTCACTATGATTACCACAGAGAGACACATATCATCCGGGGTCATGGGCGAAGCCACATGGGGGGCCGACGGAGGCCCGACCCCCCTTGCCGAAAATGCGAGTCTTTCTAATTTTAGCTTTGGCCCCCCTTACTAATATGATATATAGTTTAAAGAGTGTAAAGTTATACCAAAAATTTCTATAACTCAATGGTTGGAGTAAACATTTGTACTTTAAGGTTAAGGAATCAAATCCTCATTTAAACAATTATTTTTTATAAAATAATAGATTTATACTATAATGTCATTACTATTTATCTTTCATAATTTAACATTCATCATTTTTAATGTGCGTTTATATTTTTCTATCTTAATTTTTAAAGTGTCTTTTTTGGAGAATTAATGGGCAATTATATAGAGACAAAAACATTTAGTTTTTTCAAAAATAATAATTATAGGGAAGCTTCAACTCTATTTATTGTTAAATATAATTTTTGCAATGATTCAAGTTCATTTCAGTCTATATAATTTTTATATTTTCATAGCTTAACTAGTGTCTAATGGTGTTCGTTCGGGTCATCATTGACTTCGGGTTAGGTGTTTCGGGTGGGCTTTAAATCATATTTCGTGTCCATATTGTTTTTACATAATTGTAATTTTTAAAGTCGAATCAAATCGGATTCGGTTACAATGTCGTGTAAATTTTGAGCCATCGTGTTTCTTTCTAACACCTCTAGTTTTTATATAATAAAAAAAATTTCTAGTATATCGACCATTTGGCCCCCCCAAAATCAAAATCCTGGCTTCGCCCCTGTCCGGGGTTACACCTATCTTATTATTATTATTATTATTATTGTTATTGTTATTGTTATTGTTATTGTTATTGTTATTGTTATTATTATTATTATTATTATTATTATTGTTATTGTTATTATTGTTATTATTATATTGTTATTATTATATAATAACAACAATCCATCATATTCAATGACATCACTAAATCACAGAAGTCCTATCCTTGCCGAATTATAATTATGGAGTATTAAAATATATTATACTAGTATAGAATCCCGTGCAATGCACGGTTTTTTTAGCATTGACATATATAAATAGATATCAATTATAAAAATAAAGCCAAAGATATTTTGTAGTAATTTACTTAATTTGGACAATATATGTATAAACTAAATTTGTAATTTTAGAAATTGTCTAGTTTATATGATGCGGTATATATATTTTCTAATTTACTCAAAATTTAACTATAAATAAATGCTAGTCAAAGATAATTTAATGGTAGAGATATTGGTCAAGATTAAATGCATTTTATTAATTTACTCAATTTTATTCAATTCAGTTTAATAAATATAACAATTAATTTTTTTTTTGAGTAAAACCTATGAACAATATCTCTATAAAGGATGCCACATGAAACCTTTTTAGTTCTTTTAGTTAATAGTTATGATTGGTGGATTTGTTTTAGTTTAATAAAATAAAATCAACTTTACCTTATTTAGTTTAATAAATATAGTAATTAATTAATCATATTATTAATAAATATAGCAAGAATCCAAAGATTATTCCATGTGGCAAATTGAAAGAATTAGAAAAGCACTACAAGTAAAATGGTTTTTCTTATTGATTCATACACTTTAATGGAGAATATATACAAGAATGAGTAAATCAAATCCCATAAAATATGCCTAAAGATATTATGTCTATATCCCTTCTATAAATAAAACTAAATATAAGGAAATGATATTTGCCTAAAGATAAAATAATATTCTTGAAGATATTTATCTTAATACCCCCTCTCAAGTTGGAGCATGAGGATCATAAATGCCCAACTTGCAGGGTAAGAATTCGAATTGAGTTTTACCAAGCGCTTTGGTAAAGATATCAGCCAATTGATTAGTAGTAGACACATAAGAAGGATCAATGAGTTTATCTTGAACAGCTTCCCGGATAAAATGACAATCAACTTCGATATGTTTAGTTCGCTCGTGAAGGACTGGATTCCTGGCCATATGAAGAGCGGACTGACTATCACACAATAGAGGAATAGCTTTAGGTTGATGTACCCCTAAGCTTAAAAGCAAACCTTTTGTCCATTTTAGTTCACACGTGATAGAAGCCATAGAACGGTATTCAGCCTCAGCAGAAGAACGAGCCACAGTGGGTTGTTTCTTTGTTTTCCAAGAAACAGGAGAATCACAAAGAAAAATTAACCATCCAGGATGAGAACGACGAGTCAAAGGACAAGAAGTCCAATCAGAGTCACACCATCCTTTAAGGAAAGGTCAGTGTTAGAAGACAATAAAATTCCTTAACCGGGATACTTCTTCAAATATCGAACAACTCGCAAAATTGCATCCCAATGATCTTGGCGAGGTTCATGCATGAACTGGGAGAGGACATGAACACAGTACGCCAAATCTGGGCGAGTAACAGCCAAATAAATCAAACGACCCACAAGGCGTCGATAAGGTTCTGGGTCAGAAAGAAAAGGACTAGTAGAATGTGCTAACTGATGATCCTGCTCAATTGGAGTACTAGCAGGTTTGGAACCAAGAAGACCTGTATCAGAAATAATATCAAGTGCGTATTTTCTTTGACTGAGGAAAATGCCCGATGAACTACGTGCGACTTCAATTCCTAAGAAGTATTTGAGACGACCAAGATCCTTCATATGGAAACACGAACTCAAATATTTTTTGAAGGAGATTAATGCAGTAGGATCATTCCCAGAGATAAGAAGGTCATCGACATATACAAGAACATTTATTTGAACAGAAGCTTTATAGTAAGTAAAAAGAGAGTAGTCCGAATAAGATTGCAAAAAACCATATGATTTTAGAGCAGTAACCAATTTAGAAAACCAACATCGAGGTGCCTGTTTGAGACCATATAATGACTTTTTCAAACGACAAACCATGCCTGGGTTATCAGAAGTAAAACCAGGAGGAAGCTTCATGTAAACTTCTTCATCAAGATCACCGTGAAGAAAAGCATTATGCACATCCATTTGATGTAGATCCCAATTCTTAGAAGCAGCTATAGCAAGGAAAACACGAACAATTACCATTTTAGCTACGGGGCAAATGTTTCATTGTAATCAAGACCTTCGATCTGATGATTCCCAAAAACAACAAGACGAGCTTTAAGACGCTCGATGCTACCGTCAGAATTATATTTTATCTTGTATACCCATTTGCTAATAAGAGCTTTCTTCCCTTCAGGTAAATTAGTCATATACCAAGTGTTATTGTCCTCTAATGCCTTAATTTCTTTTTGCATAGCCTCTCTCCAACCAACATCTTTAACAGCTTCTTTAAAAGATCGAGGCTCAACCCCAGCAGCCACAGCTGCTAAGAAATTTCTATGTGGCATAGTAAATTTGTTACAATTAACATAATGTGCTATAGGATAAGGAGTACCTAAGGAAGACATAGATGTAGGTGTAGAGGGAGATGGACTTTTGGCGATCACAGTGTTAGTGACGTAGTCACTAAGACGAACAGACGGTAGTTTCTCACGGTGACCACGACCCATGTTTTCATTATGAGTAGCACTATGACTAACATTATCAGAGATAGATATATCAACAGAATCAGTAGAAGGAACATTATTAGAACTAGTGGATAAGATGTAGTAGAATCTTCTAAAGAAGATGAGAAGGTAGAGGAATGAGGATGCGATATGTGAGTGTTATCAGGATTACGTATACTCGTAGAATGGGGAACTGGATTATACTCAAACATATCATAGTCAGTAATAAGAATATCCATATTTTTAGTGACAGAAGTATCAGAGGCAGATTGGGCACTATTAGCATATGGAAAATAATTTTCAAAAAAATTAACATCACGGGAGACAAAATATTTTTTAGAGTCTAGATCTATGAAAACACATTTTCTGCTTCTACTACCAAACTTATCACCCTTAGAGAGTTGATTATGAGCATAGCATAAACATCCAAAAACCCTTAGTTCATCAAACGAAGGAGGTGTACCAAACAACATTTCATGTGGAGTTTTATTATTCAAAAGAATAGTAGGAGTTTTATTTATGAGATGAACTGCAGCGAAAACACATTTCCCCCAAAAGGTCAAAGGAAGATGACTTTGAAAACGTAAGGCTCTAGCAACATTAAGAATGTGTTTATGTTTACGCTCAACTCTTCCATTTTGTTGTGGTGTACCGACACACGAAATTTGAAAGATTATGCCATTTGCAAGAAAATATTCCTTCAGACAATAGAATTCAGTCCCATTATCACTTCTCACATACTTTATAGTTTGGGAAAATTGTCGATCAACCATAGCAACAAAATTCATAAAAAAATTTAAAACTTCAGTCTTATTGATCATCAAATAAACCCAAACAGCACGTGAAAAATCATCTACCAATGTCAAGAAACAATGTGAACCACAAGAAGCAGAGTGTCATAAGGTCCCCACAAATCACAATGCACAAGTTCAAAAATACGAGTGGCTTTATGCTGGCTAATAGGAAAACTATCTCTAGGTTGTTTTGCACGAAAACAAATCTCACAATTTTTATTCAAATGTCCTCTACAATTATTTAAAAAAGGAAGCAATTTTACTACTTTCTCTGATGGGTGTCCTAACTGACGATGCCATAAATCCATGATAGATGTCGAAGATGGAACTACTGAAGATGCTTGCACTATTGGCGTTTGGTGAAGATAGTAAAGTCCATTTTTCCTCTCACCCACTCCAATCAGCTTCCTCGAGTGAAGGTCCTAAATAACACAAAGATTATGAGAAAATTGGATAAAGCAATTCAAGTCATCATTGAGTTGTGAAACAGAGATTAAACTGC
>CM033466.1:8205195-8505195 GCA_019425755.1 Amaranthus cruentus
GGTCCCATATTCAAATCAATCTAAATTAATATCATCAAAAAATTCTAAATGTCAAATTTAGGATACCGTATTATCGATGAGTCAGACCTTGGAAAAGGTATTCACTCTTCAAAAAATATTCCAAGCAATTTCCTGATATCCGTCACTCCGATAAGTCGGACCCTGAAGTAGAAGTTAAAAAATTTTCTCAAAGCTTTCTAACAACAACTTTAACATTTAGCTAGATGTACATGGCAAAAATCAAAATAAATCGCAAATATTCACAACCATTATCATTAAACTGAGAACAAGTAAATATACAGAATACGCATGCCGCAACAACAAAACGCGGACATGGGAGAATAACGAGTTCATCTATTTTCATATATACAAAATAATTGCGCTAATTAAAAAAATATCAAAACAAAAATTCATCTAACGACCGGATTTATCCAAAAACTTCATCGGCCGGATCCCGGAAATCTTGCCATGGTCTTGGCGGTTGGGAAGGAAGTTTGATATATTCTTAACGTAAGGGCTTCCCGGCCCCGGGGGCTTTTCCTTAAAAATAGTTGTTTCTTTGCCCCCCCCAACCGCCGATTAGGGAAATCGAGGTTAAGGTCTCAAGTGCCCCCATATTCGGGACTTGGAAGAGGGAAAGGAGAAGTCAAATTCTTAAATCCAAGTATGGCCCCCTTTTCCGCTCCATTTTAACCCCAAATTCCCCTTCCCTTTGCTCCCAATAAAGTAAGAACGCCCGGACTCCTTCTCCACCCTTTTTTTTTTGGTTGGCCCCCTCCTTTAACTCTCGGTTTTTCCTTAAGGAGTCAAGTCCGGACCGTTCACCCGGCCTGCCACAACCCCCAAACTAATTGTGGTAAACGGCCTCCATCATTTCCGGGAAAACCCTCCAGGAAGGTCTCCACCGGGGCGTCCGATTTCCCAGCCAATTTGGCGGCCCGCATCGGATATAGGGTTGGAACACCCGGGGAAACCGGTAACTTGTTGAATTTTGCCGCCTTCCCTCCAGCCCAAGAACGGGTTTGGCTTGAAATATTTTTTTATATGGTCCACCCACCGGGCCCGCCCCGGTGAGCAGGCCGGACATGGTGGATAATTGTCCTGGAACCCGGTTAAAGACCTTTCCCTGCAGCCCACTCCTTTTGGGCCCCGGTTACGGGTTCTCTTGGCCTGTTTGGCGATTTTCTCCAAGCCCAAGCTTAACCCAGCCCTTTAATTTGGTAGTTTTTCTCGCTTCGCACTAAAGGGGCGAGGCCCCCTTTGTCTTTTCTCCAAACACCTTCGGTCATTTAAATTCCCAAAGATAAACCGCAAAGTCCGGCAATAAACACTTAGCATATTTTCAAAAACCAATAGGAAAAGTTTTTAAAAAAAAATTTCACACCTGCTTTGCAGAAGCCGCACCCCGCCACCACATTAAACCGGACGTATCGTCAGCCTCGCTCCCTTGCCCCGGGTCTATTGAACTTTGGGTTTTTAATGCCCCCCTATACCCCAAATCAGAAAATGGGGTATTAGGTTTGAAAGGGCGCGACCTCCCGCCTATCGTATACCTCCTCTTTCTCCGGTTCAGAAGGAGCAGCGGCTTCCTCCATTTTTTCCTTGCCTTTTCTAGAGGCATGTCTCTTCAGCATGATGGTGGTTTTACCCTCAACCGGCTTTATTTTGAGGGGCACCGCCGTCTTAACCGCCTCCGCGGCAACCTCCTGCACGGCACTTTCTGCCGAAGAAGAAGAGTCCCTCTTCCTTTTCTTCTTCTTCTCGGTGGCCGCTTTCTCCTTCCTGTCTGAAGGGTAGCTTCTCTTCGTTTCATCAGGTATATGAAACGTCTTGCGTTCCTCCAGTAGTCTCTTCGCTTCCGCCTCAGAAGGAACCGCGTCAAGTCCCTTTTCGACGGTAAGGGAATCCTGAAATAAGAAGTTAAGTTAAATGGCCAACATAGTTGAATGAATAATCAGGACTGTCAGTAAAATACCTTGTGTGGCGTAGGAAGCGGCTTATCAGCAGGCCGCTTCTCCGGCTTGTTAGCGAACCGCATCAGTGAAAATTTCTTCATCAGATCCGGGTGTTTCCTCTTCAAATTTTCTTTGGCAACTCCTGCAAAAAAGCCGTGTCATTAGGAAAACAACTTGAGTTCAAATAGAAGTTTTGTTCATTGGATAATCCCTTACTCCTATCTATGGCCAAACTGATCTGAAAGGCGGACAGCAGATCTTCGTTCATAAGCTCACTTGGTGATGGGATCCAATTGAGCTGAACATTTCTGGGTTTTCTGTCAAGTTGTATGTTCATTTGGGCATACTCTATTATTACCGCGTCAGTAATAGAACACTGGGGTATGCCATTGTTGAAGGCTGTGAGCCGGGGCTTGATGTCAAAAGAAGTCTTTATGTTCCACCCTTGAGAACAATAAAGATATGCAAACTTGGTCCTGTAATTCTTTTGGTTATCGGGTAGGCTGTGGACTATCTTCAGTCCACGGCGGTGGGTAAAAGTTATCCACCCGCAACCGTGTTGTTGTGAGTTGCACAGCCGCGCCCTAAATATGTACCTAAAGGCTGTGAGGGTTGGGGGAACTGCTAAAACTTTACATAGTATTAAAAAGGCTACTATGCAACCCCAGGCATTTGGGTACAACTCCGGTACCGAAACATTTAAAAAATCTAGCACCTCCCTACAAAATGGGTGCAACGGAAATCTAAGTCCCAACTCGAAGGCCGGAAGATATACAGCTATACAGTGTGGTGGGGGAAACCTAACTGTGTCATAATTCCCCGGCACCAATAAGTTATATGTATCCGGTATGCCGAACCTGGTCATTATCTCTGCTCTATGTTTCTCCAAGTCTCCCTTGGTAGTTATGTCAACAAAATAATTTAGCGGACCCCCGTCTTTGATGTAGAACGGCGGTGGGGGCCTTACCGCGCTTTCTCTGCTCGAAGATTCGCTTGATCCCTCCATTTTCTTAGTATCTACAAGCAATAACCCCTCTAGGTCAGGATTTATTCTTGGCAAGTAGTTGGGTAAAAAAGCAACACTAACTTCCCAAGGCGCGACTTATGGTTTGTCCGCGACATGTATAGGGGAAACAGATGATTCTCCTGTCTTAATCGATTCATAGTGAGGGGTTATCTTAATCTCACTACTTTTGTCTGAGTCACTTGGGGAAATTTCGGCGGTTATTACTTGGTTACAAGGGGCCAATAAAGGAAATCTTTGGTCCAAAGTGTTAGTTTCAATGTTAGCCGCGGAATTACAGTCATCCATAATCAAAATAAATTATTAATTGATATTTTTCAAAGATTAAAGTGAAGTTCATATATATATTCAAAATTCAAGATGAACAAGGTTGAATTTATGATGAACAAGTTTGAAGATATTCAAGATATTTGAAGAACAGTTCGAATACCTTTGAAGATTATGAAGAATTCTTTGAAGATATGTCAGAAACTTTGAAGATTATGTCAGAGACTTTGAAGATCTTGAAGGAGGATTGAAGACTTCGAAGGATTTTTTGGAGAATCTCAGAGCTTATCTCTCTAACCTTCTCTCACTAGAATTCAATTCAATAAATACAAATACAAGGTTAGGTGAGGAGAATAGTTCCAAATCCCCTATTTAAGGCATCAATAAATGCTCAACTGCCATATTTCAGAATCTTCTGTCGTATGGTCAATAAGTCGGATTCCTTGGGCAACCCTGAATATCGTGTTTTTGACTAAGTGTAAGTCTTCAAAGGTACCCTGGGGTTGTCCGTAGAGTCAATAAGTCGGACTCTAAAATTGGGGCTCCAATTTAAGAATTTGTCTAAGTATGGAAATGAAGAGCTTATTCCTGTATCAGGTCGTGGGGTAGATAAGTCGGACTCCATGGAAGACCTGGGAAATCAAGATTTTGGCCAAGTATAGGGAGTCATCAGGACATCTTAGGGGTTGTCCGCAGGGTCGATAAGTCGGACTCCCAGGTTGGGGCTAAGCCTTGAAATTTTTCAAAGTATAGAAACAATGAGTTTTCCTGGTCCTCAACATCGATATGGCGGCCTCACACTAGGTGAAGAATTCAAGCTACTCCCAGGAAGATTTTCGTATCTGGTCGTGGGATCGATAAGTCGGACTCCATGATAGGGGTCAATTCACGAAAATATTCTAAGTATTTTCAAGGTAGGCAGACAAAGCCGCAGCATCGTTTTTCAGCATCATCACGTTGTTGCCGTGAGGTCGATAAGTCGGACTCTGTATGAAAGAGTCCCCCTCCAATTATCCTAAGTTATAATACTCATAGCTTACCTAGATCCGCGGAATAAATGTGCTGTCAGGTCGATAAGTCGGACCCGATATCTGGTCCAAAATGGAAATATTATTCTAAGTTATGAAGTCCAATAAGGACAAGCCGCGACATAATAGTCGTTATCGCCATGGGCCGTGCCTTTGATAAGTCGGATCCTCCACTGGAGATTTCAAAGGAAAAGTCATGAAATTTTTCAATATTCTTCCCTGTCCAGCCGCGGAAGGGAATGTCAGAGGGCCGCCTTGTCCATAAGTCGGACCCTCAAGCTGGGTTCAAAATAAAGAAATCTCAATGTTATGAAATTCTACTAAAATCGAGCCGCGGAAACTCTTTTCCGTGTCGTCTATAAGTCGGACTCCCCAATAGAGGCCAAGTCTTAAAAATGTTCTAAGTCCTGAAGTTTATTCAAAATGAGCCGCGGAAAACACCAACATGCGAGACTGCGACTTTGATAAGTCGGACTCAGGGGGGATTCTCCTTTTCAGTTCTACGATATGATGATGCCACGGCATGTGTCATATGAGCCGCGGCCCATATTATGTTTTTCATGATGACCAGTTCAGATTTGTCTTATTCCGCATAAAGCAAGATGTTTCGATGTATCGGGGCTCTTTTTCTCACATCATCCTTCATGCGTGGGGCTAAATGTTAGGGTAACGTTTATTTTTTGTTATTTTGATTTAATTTAATTTATATATTACCCCGAAATTACGCTTTTAACCCCGAACCCTATTAATACTTGGGCTCCAAGTAAGGCTCCTAAAAAAGTGCCTAAACTCTGTTATCCACTTCTCCATGTATCCCATCTCTCCTAAATGTTAGTCATCTTCCTTAAACTCACTATAAAAATCCCTTCTCAGGTCTAGGAGAGGGCATCTAATTTTTCTCACACAGAAATCTAAAAGCCTAAATCTAAACTACTTCTTACTCCTCAACCATATTCCACAAAACTCTCTGATCTCCCTACAAATATTCATATATATTCCTGTTATCAGTTATTCCTTTATATTCATACTTCTCTGATCTGACTTGAGCGTCGGAGAGGTCTTCCGGGAGATCACCCCCGGGCAAGGCTAACTTGTGCAGGATAACAGGTAGAAGCGAAATCATTCAACCTATCTACACAACTATTCAGCAACCGCTACTCCATCTCAGGTGTATTTAAAAGCACTTCATTAACTCCAGTTTCTTTACAGAAACAATAAATAATAGATATTAATACACCTAATGTTGGGTTGAATCAAATAAAATCTCATTTAACTATGTTTTAATTTATAGATTAACATTAATAAATTATAAATTAAGAATAATTCATGAATAGTACTAAAAAAAAATAAAACATTTAAAATAATAGAGTAATTTTTAATTATATTTGGAACATCTATTAAAGAATTGACTTATCAATAATATTTTCAAAACAAACATAACAAACTAAAACCATTAATATCATTTCAAAAAAAAAAACTAAAACCATTAATATAATAAGTGAATTTGGTGAATTATAAGCTATCTGATCGATTTGACTTGCATAGATCATATATACTCCTACTTCAATAAATTAAATTATGATACCGGAAAAGGTACGTGGAGCAAATGTGACCAGAAATTTGAAGATATATAAAACCTTTTATTTTTTTCTTTTTATTTTTTTAATAAAACCTGGAAATTATGGCATTAAATAAAATAAATTTGTTGCTACCAAAATCTGGTATTCTAGTTGCTACACTCTTTTTTTCCACTACATTAACTCATTTTTTTTAATTCTACATGGTAAGCACCAACTATAAGGAAAGACGAGTGGTAGTCGTTCTTAATTTTTTTTCCACAAAATAGCACTCAACTCTTTGAAAACTTACTACCGTAACAATATAATGCAAAAAACGTTATGTACGTAGCCGTTAAATGATGGAATGACACAAATATCGTTGTTAATTTTAATAAAACGTAGTTCATAAATTCATGCTATTTTGTGGGAAAAAATTTTTGAAAATTGCTACCACTCACCTAGAGCTGTTCAAAAGTGATCCGTCTCGAAAATTCGATCTGAAACCGAAAGTAAATCGACCCGAAATGTGGTCCTTTTTTAGGTTTATCGAACCGACATTACCCGACCTGAAGTTATACCCGAACCGGTTGACAACCGAAAATGGAAAAAAACTGAATCCGAGCTGTAACCGATTTTTCTAACCGACGTATAACCGTTAACCGATATTACTCGAACCTAATAATGACCGACCCGAGTCATATCCAACCCGAATTATGCTTGAAACTGAACTCAATCCGGCTAAAATCGACTTAACACGAACGAAGTTTAGATCGAACTACTGTAAACCTGAACCAATTTTTAACATAGAAGTATGATCGACTCAAATTCAATCATCTTAATAGTTATTCTAATTATAAAGTGATAAATATTCTAATAAAATAAATTTTATAAATACATGGTTTCATATATTCAGAGTTAATAATCAATGGTCAATGTTTATTTAACTACATTTAATCGAATTAGATGAATATTGATAGAACTTTATAATTTTAATTTCCGGTCAAACAAGTAAAAGTAACAATGTCATAATGATCACAAATTGATTTGCATTTTCACTATTTTGCTTTAAGTAAAGGAACCTTATCATCAATTAAAAATTGACTAAAAACTTAATCTGATACTGACTCGATCAATAGTAATTAGTATTTCGCAATTCGTAGTCGAATTCTACTTGAAAAATACACGAACCTGATCTATACTCGTTAAAACCGAACCAATTATTAACCGATGAAAATCCAAGACCGATTGAAACTCGACACGAACTTCAACCGACTCCGAACTGATGCTAATCCGATAGCTCGAATAATCGATCTTCAACCGAACCGTGACTAACCCACCCGACCCGAGTGTGACCCGCCGTAGCACGCATCAGAAATATAACCGAATCGAATAACACCCGTCCGAAACCGACCCGATCACCCGAATGAACACCTCTACACTCGACTTTCCCTACAGTTGGTGTTTACCATGTAGAATTTGCCTTATTGAAATTAAACAAGGGTATTTGTGTCCTTTCACCATTTAACGGCTACATAACGTTTTACATTATATTGTTACGGTAGTGAGTTTTCAAAGAGTTAAGTGCTATTTTTTGAAAAAAAATTTAAGAAAAGCTATCACTCGCCTTTCCCTATAGGCTATAGTTGATGCTTACCATGTAGAATTTTCTTTTTTTATATTGGCTACATTTTACTTTTTACACAATTTAATGTTATTTTGATTATTTATATATTGAATTATTCACAACTAATAATTAGAAAAATTTAAAATTATAAAAGCATGCAATTAGATGATTCAAATAAGATCCCAGTTGACATTAGTTTTTCGTACACATTAGCTATAATATACTATATCAAATAAATTTGATCGATAAATACTGTCAATACTCGTAATATGTACTGAAAAATCTCAATCATCAAAAAGTTTAATATAAAGAACTTTTATATACATTAATACATATTGAATTGAGAGAATAAACATATTGAATTGAGAGAAATGGAGGAGTTTTATAATAATTGAAAAAAATAATTAAAAAGAAAAATTGTTAAAACTGCAAATAAAAAACTCATTTTTTGTCAAAAATTATCTTTTAATTTTTCTTTTTTATCAAAACATAGGAGTATATATATTATATATATATATATATATATATATATATATATATATATATATATATATAATAATATATATTATATTATATATATTATTATATGTGAGGTATAATATATCTATATATTGATAATAATATATATAATCTATATATCTATATATATATATTATATATTATATACATAAAGATCAATAAGAAGGATTTTAAAATGAGAAGGTGGAAGATTTTTTGATTTTTGGTTATATGTGTACATAAAGTATACTATGTTATAAATTAAGAACATTTTAAAGTTTATTTCATGACCTTATGAGTAACATAGTTACTTTTACAATTATATGTTTTAGCTCTCAATGTGACCATAGATTTTTATTTTAGTGAAATAGATTGTAGTCTTTCTACCCTTCATTTCAACACCTACTCAATAGATCCTCCCCATATATATATATATATATGTGTGTGTGTGTGTGTGTGTGTATATATATATATATATATATATATATATATATATATATATATATATATATATATATATATAGATTATATATATGTTATATAGTAATTATTAAAAATAAGTAAATAGTATATGTAAGATATATTATTATATTTATATTATAGAGTATTATATATTATATAATAAATAATTATATTTATAATATATATAATAGATTATATATATAAGTTATTATATATATATATATATATATGTATAATATATAATAAGCATTTTGTTTAGAACATATTTGTAAAATAGACTATAAATATAAGCATGAATTAGTTTGTATAATTTCGCACTTGTATGTTTATTGTATGTTTAATGCTCTGTCTACATACATTAAATTGTAGTAAGTTATTAATACACAGCATATATATTTTATCTTTCTTATAGCAATAATATATAAGTATATATAATATATATAATAATATATATATATATATATACATATATATAGTTGTATATATATAAGTTATGTTATATATATATATATATATATATATATATATATATATATGTATATATATATATATATATATATATATGTTATATATATATACATATATATTATATATATATATATATAGTTATTATATATTTATATATCTATATATATAATATATACATATAATTGTTTTAATAACATTTGTTTAATATCAAAACATAAAGCACTATTATATTGCTATAATTTCTATATATATATATATCTATATATATATATATATTTTATATATATATATACTATATATATATATTGATTATATATATAAATATATATATTATATATACATATATATATGATTGTTATATATATATATTTTATATATACTATTATGTTCAAATTTGTTACATTAATGCCATTATAATATATATATATAATTTATATATAATATTATTTATTATATATATAAATGCATCATAATAAACTGTGTTATAATATATATATATTATTATATATATTATATATTATATATATAAAAAAAAAAAAAGATCTAAATATTGTAAAAGTAATCTAGAAAAATCTAGTTACATATCTAGTATTTTTTACAATTTGTACTCTATCTCAGAAGAATCTAGATAAATATCTAAACTAAACAATTAAATAATGAAAATATCTAAGATAATAGAATAGAAGTTCCTAGAAAATGTTATTAAAAAATTAAAATATATTTGATATTTTAAGAGCTTGATCACTAAAAATACCAATGATGTGCACAAGAGATGTACACCTTACACCTTATAAGGAAAAGTGTGAAAGATATGTGAGACATGAGCTCACAGAAAATTATGAGTGTATAGGTGTGGAACAAGTGTCCTACCAAATATTCTTGTACAAATTATGATGTAATCAAATATTCATATTCAGTTAATGTAGTACAATATTTATTTGGGTCCAACTACAAATTTCGCGTGCGCCCAAAACTTCTATCATGGTATCAGAGAAGGAAGATCGGGATATAGAGAATAAGTATGACGAAGCAATCAAAGAAAGGATTGAAGAACCACAACAAGAGTTTGGTAAGTATTTTAATAATTTAAATAAAATTAAGTGAAAAAATAATTAATTGGGAAATTAAAAAGATAATTTAAGAAATTAAGTATGTTAGTGACAAGAGCACTAACAAAAATATGAAAATGGGAGAGGTTGATGACATAAATATTAACATGAAAAATTGAGAAAAATTATTAAAAGATATTGATGAAGATATTATGGAAAATGTTAATGACATGAGCACTAACCAGCAAAACAATTGGAGTGAAAATACAAAGAAAATTTGTGGGAGGAGTTGATAACATAACTAAAAAATGGAAGACAAAAAAAGGCCAAAGAAATTAAAAGAAAAATTAAAGAAAGGATTATGAAGAAGTTTAAAATGAAAACATGAAATGGTTACATGTATGACATGGTGTGGTGACATGGGCACCAAATAATTAAAAATTTCGGAGAAAGAAAATATTTTAGAAAATGACTAGTGACACGAGCACAGTCCACACGAAGATATATATGCTACAGATGAATAGTAGTTGGAAGACAATTAGTAATAAGAATACCAGCAAAAAGACAAATGCACTATGATGACAAGGGAGAATTGGCGACATGGGTGCGTCAGAAAAGGAAATTCAAGCTACGAGATCGACAAGTGTTGGTGACAGGTGCATCAACAACATCTTATAATTTTTTGTACTAGATTTTTTAGATTAGGGGAGTGTAAAAGTAATCTAGAAAAATCTAGTTACATATCTAGTATTTTGTACAATTTGTACTCTATCTCAGAAGCATGTTGATAAGTATCTGAACTAAAGAATTAAAAAATGAAAATATCTAAGATAATAGAATAGAAGTTCCTAGAAAATGTTATTAAAAAATTAATATATCTAAGATATTTTAAGAGCTTGATCACTATAAATACCAATGATGTGCACAAGAGATGTACACCTTACACTTTATAAGGAGAGGTGTGAAAAATATGTGAGACATGAGCTCACATAAAATTAGTAGTGTATAGGTGTGGAACAAGTGTCCCACCAAATATTCTTTTACAAATTATGATGTAGTCAAATATTCATATTCAGTTAATGTAATACATTATTTATTTGGGTCTAACTACAAATTTCGCGTGCGCTCAAAACTTCTATCATGGTATCAGAGCAGGAAGATTGGGAGATAGAGAATAAGTATGACGAAGCAATCAAAGAAAGGATTGAAGAACCACAACAAGAGTTTGGTAAGTATTTTGATAATTTAAATAAAATTAAGTGAAAAAAAATTAATTGGGAAATTAAAAAGATAATTTAAGAAATTAAGTATGTTAGTGACAAGAGCACTAACAAAAATATGAAAATAGGAGAGGTTATTGACATAAATATTAACATGAAAAATTGTGAAAAATTATTAAAAGATATTGATGAAGATATTATGGAAAATGTTAACATGGGCATTAACAAAAGAATTTGAATAAATTTGACAATAAAGAGAGGATTGAGAAATTAAAAATTATAAAAGGAATATGAAAAGTTGGTGACATGAGCACTAACTAGCAAAAAAATTGGGGTGAAAATGCAAAGAAAATTTGTGGGATAAGTTGATTACATAACTAAAAAAGAGAAGACAAAAAAAGGCCAAAGAAATTAAAAGAAAAATTAAAGAAAGGATTATGAAGAAGTTTAAAATGAAAACATGAAATGGTTACATGTATGACATGGGGTGGTGACATGGGCACCAAATACTTAAAAATTTCGGAGAAAGAAAATGTTTAAGAAAATGACTAGTGACACGAGCACAGTCCACAAGAAGACATATATGCTACAGATGAATAGTAGCTGGAAGACACTTAGTAATAAGAATACCAGCAAAAAGACAAATGCACTATGATGACAAAGTAGAATTGGCGACATGGGTGCGTCAGAAAAGAAAATTCAAACTACGAGATCGACAAGTGTTGGTGACAGGTGCATCAACAACATCTTATAATTTTTTGTACTAGATTTTTTAGATTAGGGGAGTGTAAAAGTAATCTAGAAAAATCTAGTTACATATCTAGTATTTTGTACAATTTGTACTCTATCTCAGAAGCATGTTGATAAGTATCTAAACTAAAGAATTAAAAAATGAAAATATCTAAGATAATAGAATAGAAGTTCCTAGAAAATGTTATTAAAAAATTAAAATATCTAAGATATTTTAAGAGCTTGATCACTATAAATACCAATGATGTGCACAAGAGATGTACACCTTACACTTTATAAGGGGAGGTGTGAAAAATATTTGAGACATGAGCTCACATAAAATTAGGAGTGTATAGGTGTGGAACAAGTGTCCCACCAAATATTCTTGTACAAATTATGATGTAATCAAATATTCATATTCAGTTAATGTAATACAATATTTATTTGGGTCCACCTACAAATTCCGCGTGCGCCCAAAACTTCTATCAAATATTAGTCATAATAACAATGACATCATGATTGAGTTTCAGATAAAAAATATTTATTAAGGATGTGACACGTAAGCACTTAAGTTGTGATGATATCGGCATGTTTTGTTTTAGTAATAGTTATAGATAGATTATAGAATAGAATATAGAATAGATGAAACCACTTTCAAAATTTATATTTAATACTATAAATCATTATTTTTCCCAATATTAACCTCTTTAAAACTAAAAGATAGTGTGTTCAACTTTTGTCCCTTCTTATAGCACAAATGAAAGTTCTATATTTCGCCTCCTCAATTTGCCAACCAAATTTCGTCACCATTCATAACTTTATTTTAATCTCATTTATATATTTTAATTATTTAAACAATTTAATCTGACTCCTTATTTCTTACCAAATATCTACATTTCTCTAATTAAAAATATACTTTATTATCTCTTTAATATTAATTCAAAAGGACACAATCGTATTTTCTTTTGCAAAATCCAAAGAGAGCCAAACATTTTGTCTAGCATGATAAATTGCATAAGCATAAATCTTTTGGGCAGACCAATCTGGCAACCTTGTAAGTAACAAGTTGAAAAATCGAACCACATGTTTCTTTGGAAGAAATAATTGAATTGAATTATTAATAAAAGATCTTTGTGGCCAAAGCCATGCATTTTTCAACATTTTGTTTTGTCTTATTACATTTTTTATTCTTTTTAAAATTATAATGGAATTTTTTTTATATTCATACTATTTTAATTCTTAAAAATAATAACATGCAATATAATATACTCCTACTATCCAAAGAACAATTTCAACAGTTATATATATATATATATATATATATATATATATATATATATATATATATATATATATATATATATATATATATATATATATATATATATATATATATATATAATTTCAATATTATATATATATATATATATATATATATATATATATATATATATATACATGAAGTCTTCGATGATTAAGAATTGATTATAGTTATTTTTAAAATTTAGATTTAAATATTACCGTCATTTATTTAATCACAATATATGTTAATTTGAGCAATAGGGACCAACAAGTAAACATGAAGTCTTCGATGATTAAGAATTGAAAGAGTGTGATTTGAGTTATTAAGCTCTTTTAATCATGATATTTCACAACTTTTGAATTCTAAGGTCCATGTAATAACAAAGGTGAGTCTAACCTTAGGATTGTTAACTTGGTTAAGAATCATATATCCATGAGTTCCATGACTTAATAGTTTACATGTAACAACTTTGAATGAATTTATATGGTCGATCTTTGATGCTCAAAGAAAGTATAATGGTTAAATGAAATGAATTAATTAATCAATTAAGTTAAATATCCCAAAAATTGTAAAGGAGTCGAGTGGCGTCGACTGGGCAGTCAACTCCGTAAGTGTTAGTGCAAGTACCAATACTCATAACAATAACATTAATTTTGAACACTTAATTGAACATGCCTTAGCTTGTACTTTGGAGAGGAATGATGAGAATATGTCGGGTGTAAGTGAATTGAGGTTTGGAACAATAAATGAGGTGCTTAAAGTGGGGTAAATGAGGCTTCACTAAAAGGTGGAACAATGCATTGAACGAGGCAAGGCATAGGTTGATTGCTCGAGGCAAAACAAAAATAGAAAACAGGTGTCAGAGAGGAGTGCTCGTTCGAGCACATCAAGTGCTCGTTCGAGCATAGTGTTCAACAACTTTCTATTGGATTTTGATGAGGTTGCTTGTTCAAGCACTTTAGTACCTTGTTCGAGCACTTTGCCTAGGAGTTGTTTTGGCACTTTTGAGCTACGGTTTGCAATGATGGGCACTGTATTCCTTTGGTTATAATTGCTATAATTATTGTCGTAGTTAATTGTGAGATGTAAATGTGAGTTTATGGTAAGTAATGATGTGGTTCTAGAACGATGTATTCTTACTTTATAAAAGGATACATCATTCATAGAACAAAGTTCACCACAAACATAACCTTGTTGGAGGGCTATTGCGTATTGTTATAAACTTGAAAGTGTTCTTACTTTGCTTTAGTATTTGGGATCTTTAGAGATTGTTCTCAAGATATTCTCAAGATAAGTGGAGGTATTACATTGTAATTATTGAATTTCAATCTAATAAAACTACATTTAAGGGGGAGGTATCCAAGATACCTCATAAAACATATTGTGTCCATTCCATTGCTTTTGTTTGATAATATATTGTTTTCATTTTTGAACCTCTTGAGGATTTCATTTCAGTAAGATTGGAAAATTTGGACAAAAATGGACTAAACCAGTCGAGTGGTTGACTAGCATCAGTCGGCTCGACTAGCTCGAGTCGAGTAGTCGACTAGGTACAGTCGGCTTGAATAGTTCAAGTCTGAAGCTTTGCGCAGTTTTTTGCAAGTTAATTTATTCTGTTATGTTGGTTATTTATAACTTCCTACGGTTTATATAGTTAAACATTTTGTTTAATGATGGGATGGATTGATTCACGAACTACATTTGTTCATGAATTGATGTTGCATTTCATGAAGTGTCATAACTCTTCATGAATGGTTGTATGCTATTTTATGAATATAGAAGGCGTTGTGGGTTACTCCTATATGGATGATATATGCACATTTGCAAAATACATGATATTCCCGAATTCTTTCTATTTTACATTGTACATAAAGAACTTGCAATCCTTTTATTGTATTGTTTCTAATTTTCTTCACTCATTTAAGTATTCTCCATCATTCAAGTTTCGTAGTGCTAGGAAACTTGTGAAATTCTTTGAATCTCAAAACATATTTCCGGTATACATTATCAAGCACTTAGTAGGGGGAAAATAATGTTTTAGAAAGAGTGTATGTAGCCTAGAATTTGTGTCAAGGCAATTTAAATCCTTCTTGTTACTATGTTCGATTTAAGAAGTTTCCCCAAGAAAGTGTTCACTTATGGTGTATGTTTAGCAAAAAGTTTGAACTAGTCATATGTAATTTGTTTACTAAGTGTCCTTCATTTCTTTTTTTGTAAAGTTTACTAGATGAAAGTTCAAATAGTTTCCAATTTTATTGTCTAAACCATTTCACTTGGTTCATAGGCATGTGTATAGGTTAGAAAAACCGTTATGATAAATTCTAAATTACGTTAATTTACAAAATATTATATTAGAATGGTTTATCTAACCTATGCACCTAGTGCATGATTTTAGAAAATATATTATGAAATTATTTTGAATTTAATAGAAGGTATTTTCTATTAAATATGTAAATTTAATTATATTTTAGAAAATATTCTAAACAAATTTTCAAATAATTACCAATTTTAATTATATTTCAAATAATTATATTTTAATGTTTGAAATATCGATATTCACTACAACAGAATTAACTTTTCGTGACACAGTATAGTGACATTAAAACAAATGTCGCCGATTCATATTTTTAGTGTAATAATTATTAGTTTTTATTTTAAATGCTACTATAAAGTGATTTAGTGACATTTTATTTTGCGTTTATTGACATGTGTAATTGCTTTGTCCTCGACATATGTAATTGCTACTATAGTCTATAATAGCATTTTAAATAAATGTCACAAAATCAACTATATATACAATTAAAATTTTAAAGTAGCGACATTTAAATGAAATGTCACTGAATATATTCCACTAAAAAGTATGTTATGTTGAATTGATTAGATATACATCTTTGAAATCGTGATCAATTCACTATCATAGGAAAAGATTTCACGAGGCAACAATACAATATATCAAGGATTTGTTGTGGTTATCAAAGGCAAGTCTTAAGAACATGATTGCGAGTTTATTAATGGGGAATTCGTGTTTTGGATTATTTGGAAATGGGCAGAACTCCCTCTAAAATTTCCCTTTATAAATTAGGTATGTATAATGACGGTTTAGGGGGGGACATGTTCAAACTTTGTGGGAATGTTTGTTGGTTTTTGTGGAGTGGAGTGTTGTGATCAATGTGCTTATTAGTTATGGTGGTATAGGGTTATTTTTTTTGTTTTATTTATAATTTTTTTGGCAAATACTATTGGTTAGAAGTTGTGACGAATTTCGAATCGTATGTTAGAGAAGGTTGAGGTTCGAAATTCCAAAAATTACCATATTCTTAACTATTAAACTACACTGTAAAATCACACAATATTTTACTTTTATACGTCGATCTGAAAATTTTCAAATGGGACCAACCCCTTTTTTTCCTTAAGAAGATTCGCTACTGGTTGGAGTTGTTTACTAGTTTCTCCAAGTTGAAGTATTAGATGATTTACAGATTTTTTAAGCCCACTAGCCGGTTATTATGGAGATGTTTAACAAATTTGGTAAGAATTTGATGTTAGATTTTTACTATTTATTATTGAAAAAAATAAATCAAAAATCAAAAGTTTATGAAAATACTACTTATATAATACATACTTACTGTATCAATCATGTCTTTTAACCTCTTCCTTTCATTAAGCATAAGAATTGGCATATATGGTCAAGTAAAATTTTTTTGGTTGATCTGTTTATTTGCAAATCATTGCTAAAGTCTATAGGTGAATTAGTTGTACATTGTTCTATCATTGGTTGAATTAGTGTTCTTATAATCCGATGGACTTCGATGAACAATTGTTAACGAATCACGTTTCAATTTAAGATAATGATGAAGTGTTTAGGTTGCATACATGGAAATTTGCTTTAGTGATTGAATAAAAAAGTATATTTTTAGTTAAAGTGACCGATAGTTATATTATATGAAAATACTTATTTGATATTCAATAATTTGGATTATTATGGTAGCTCTTTATATGGATTCGTTTATTATGACATTACGACTAGCCTATTATATTTATGTTTTACTTATGACATTCATTTTTTTTCCATTTTTACAGTATCATGCAGAACATATTTATCCAACTTATACTAATTAAGGAGCTAATAGATGAAGTGAGAGTTCAATGGGTGAACCACTTGTTGCCTTCCCTATAATAGATTTTTATATTTTGTTGCAAATAGTAATATCATTGGTTATCAAAGAATTTTGAAATGTATGATATTTGATTTTAGTTAACAATTTAGATATATTTATTATGATTTTGGTTTATTGTTTTATTTATGGAGTGATCATTATGGCATCAATTTATAATGGTTATGACAAGTAATTAAAGAAGGGAGAACTAATAGGAATCAACTCTACTTTTAATAGTTGTTCATTATTGTTAAGTTATGGATAAAAAATAATCGTCATCGTTTACAGCTATAGCTATTATCTTTAGCTGTTGTCATTGCATAAGTATAACTAATATTATTGTTGTTGTAAGTGTTGTAAAAAGGTTACATAATTTATAGCGGTTATAGCAGTGACAGTAATTTATAGCGGTTCATAAACCGCTATAGAAAGCATGGAAGACTATTTATAGCCCTAGTGATTTATTTTTTTGGAAGTATTTTCTATAACAGTTCATAATAGTTATAAAAAGACATTTTCAACAGTCATAAATAGACTTTTTTTTGCATGGTGTTAATTTTAATTTGGCTGTCCATACTAGAATATTTGTCATTTTCATAAGTATATTCTACAAAATTACAAATTTATCCTTGATTGATTTTTACATGTCATAATTTTTACCTTTTCACCTTTATCATTTTTCTATTTCTCATCTATTATAATAATTACTCGTCTTTAATTTTTAATATTCAAAGTTAAAAATTAGTCTTCATTTTGAGACTATTTGTGGCTAGAGGGCTAGAGGTGTTCATTCGGGTGATCGGGTTGTTTTCGAACGGGTGTCATTCGGTTCGGTTGTAATTCGGATCGACTATTTTTCGGTTGCGTATCACGACGGGTCACACTCGGGTCGGGTCGATTAATCGCAGTTCGGTTGAAGATCGATTATTCGAGCTATCGAGTTAGCATCGGTTCGGTGTCGGTTGAAGTTCGTGTCAAGTGTTAATCGGTGTCGGGTTGTCATCGGTTAATAATTGGTTCGGTTTTTAATTACTATCGGCTACGTATTACTAATTGCTATCGATCGAGTCAATATCAAATTAAGTTGTTAGTCATTTTTTAATTGATGACAAGATTCCCTTTACTTAAAGCAAAATAGTTAAAATGCAAATCAACTAATGATCATTATTACTTTGTTACTTTTACTTGTTTGACCGGAAATTAAAATTATAAAGTTCTATCAATTTTCATCTAATACAATTAAAAGTAGTTAAATATACATTGACCATTGATTATTAACTCTAAATATACGAAACCATGTATTTATAAAATCTAATTTATCAAAATATCTATCACTTTATTAGATTAAATAATAAAATGATTAAATATGAATCTATCATACTTCTATGTTAAAAATTGGTTCAAGTTTAAAGCAATTCGATCTAAATTTTGTTCGGGTTTTGTCAGATCGAGTTCGGTTTCGAGCATGATTTGGGTGGGATATGACTCGGGTTGGTCTTTTTTGGTTCGGGTAATCTCGGTTAACGGTTATGTGTCGGTTACAAAAATCGGTTACAGTTCGGGTTCAGCTTTCCCATTTTCAGTTGTCAATCGGTTCGGGTACAACTTCGGTTCGGGTATTGTCGGTTCGATAAACCTAAAAAGGAACGCATTTTCGGGTCGGTTTACTTTCAGTTTCAGGTCGGGTTTTCGGGTCGAGTCACTTTTGAACAGCTCTATTTGTGGCCATTATTGTTCAAAAGTGACAAAAGCGAGAAAAATTAAGAATTTAATTAGTTACATTTATACTTTCTATATTTAAAATTTTTCACCACAACACAAGATTTCCTTTTCTAATTTTTTCTCTATTTTGACTTATGAACAAACATTAAGAGACGGAAGAAGTAGATATAGATCAAAAGGAGAAATATTATAAGTAACTAAATCTTGTACAAGGTCGGCTCTATAAGGGGCGAGATAGGCCTATGCTCATGGTTAAGACACAAAAGTTAACAAATCGCCCAAAGCCAGCAAATCAATATCTTATAACTTAGAAGGCGTCAGTGATCACTACCAGGCGTCCGCCACTTGATCAAAGGTTAATCATTCTTAAGTTTTACTTCAACTCTACTTTGATTTAAAATTAAATGCTTATCACTTGAAATTATTGATAATTATTATCACTATTTAATATATAATTAATGATTATATTTAGTTATAAAATTGTTTTGTAAATTAAAACCTAATATTCACGACTTATAGTTAACGAAGTAAACAAGTCATTACTAGAATTATGGTCATGTTAATAGCTAGAAAATTAAGTTTCTTATAACTTAGCTTCACTATTTTATTGAGATGAATAACTTAGTTTCACTTATGCAAGCAATTTAATTTTGCCGGTTTTTAGGGCTGGTTGTGTTTCTTGTCACCCTTCATATTGAGACCGACCATATTCAGACCGTTCATATGGGTCGATTTAAAAGCCAAAAATTAAAAGAGTATTGATGAGACCGGTTTTCAATATGCGCATATTAAAAAAAAATTATAATTAAACTGAATGGACTATCCGTCTCATATTGAGATCGTTTCTCGTAGAGCGGCTGTTAAAGTAAGTAACAATATTCTTGACTATGACGTTAACTTTGAACACTTAATCGAACATGATTTGTCTTGTGCTTTGGAGAAGGACAATAAAGATGTGTCGAGATGCGCAAGTTTAAGGTTTGGAACGTTCGATGAGGTGTTGCTTGATTGTAGCAACAAAAATTGAAGGTCAGAAGCCTCGCTCGACCCCCCTGAAGGTCGCTCGACCTGGTCGAGCGAGATGGTCTTGGTCGAGCATCTTGTCCAGAATGAGATAGAGGGTATTCTGAAGTCCCGCTCGACCCGAGCAAGAGGTGGCTCGACCCAGGGGTAGTCGAGCGGCACGTCAAAAGGCACATCGAATTCTGTTTTGGTCAGAATTCTTAGTGTAGTCATTAAATAGGTGCATTACTTCTATGTTTAATGTAATGTTTAATGTGTTGGTTTATTGCTATGTTAATTGTGATGTTTATTAGCATGGTTAAGAGGATGTTTATGGTGCTTTATGGTGAGTAATTGGGAGGTTCTAAGAATGATACTCTCCTTCCACTATAAAAGGGAGTATCATTCATAGAACAAGACTGACCACAAAACACACTTTGTTGAGAGGGCTATTGCTTTGCTAAGAAACTAGAGGAGTATTCTTACTTTGCATTAGTATTGTGATCTTGAGAGATTGTTCTCAAGATAGGGAGTTTATTATACATTGTATTGTTGAGTCCAATTATAATAAACAACATTTTCAGGGGAGGTATCCAAGATACCTCATAAACACTTGTGTCTTTTGCATTATTTTTCTTTGTGTTTTTCATTGTTGAACCTTCATTGTGTCGTTCATTTCAATTGGTATCAGAGCGGGGAGATCGTTGAACCTCCATTGTGCCGTTCATTTCAATTGGTATCAGAGCAGGGAGATCATTTGGGCCATTTGGGGTGTGAAAGTGAGGTTATAAGAACAAGATAAACACAATGAGTGAAGGGGGAAAGTTCCTTATTCAATTGTTTGATGGAAAAATCAACTTTGCAATATGGAAAAGCTCCTTGGAGGATTACTTGGTACCACAAGGCATCGATGATGCTTTGTTGAAAGAAAGGCCAAATCATATTGAGGAGGCAAAATGGACACAAATTCGCAAGAAGGCGGTAAGTACAATCCGGCTTGCCATTGCACCCGAAATCAAGTATAACTACTTGAAAGAGACTAATCCCGGTGAGTTGTTGGAAAAATTACAAGCGGTGTATGCTTCCAAATCCCTAACTAATAAACTTTGCTTGAGGTGGGAATTGTATCAACTCATGAAGGATGAGGACACATCGATGCAAGACCAAATTAACACATTTAACAAGTTGGTGTGCCAATTGTTAAATGCGGATGAAAAGTTGACCGATGAAGAGCAAGCCTTACTACTCTTGGCTTCACTTCCCAAGGACTATAGAAACATAGTTCAAACATTGCTCATAGGTAGGGACTCTATCACTCTTGATCAAGCATTGGCGGCGTTGAGAGAGAATGATAGGTTCATGGTGAGAAGAGAGGGGGAAGAGAAAGAAGAATGTTGGGGATGGCTTGTTTAGTGAGGATTCTAATAGGGGTAGGACCAAGGACAAGGGTTATCAAGGAAGGGGAAATTCTCAAGGGAGGGGTGACCATAGTGACAAGGAGTGTTACTATTGTAAAAAGAAGGGGCACATACAAATGATGTGCAAAGAGTTTAAGGAACACCTTAAGAGAATAAAAAGCTTAAGGGAAGGGAAAAATGATAATGCGGGTAGGGGGAGCGCCGCTCTAGGCATTGGTAGTGATGATGACTATGATGGGGCTCTATTAGTTGATGGGGGAGTGGTTCATAGTAAGGAATGAGTAATGGACTCCGGTTGCTCATTCCACATTTGTTGTGAGAAGGAAAAATTTACTAAGCTTAGTTATGGGGATAATGGCCTTATTAATTTACCAAATGATGAGAAGGTGAAAATAGAAGGTATTGGGGAGGTTATAATTGAGACTCTCGGAGGTGTTAAGAGAAGACTCGGTGATGTGAGATATGTACCTAAGTTTGAGAGGAACATAATATCATTTGGTAGACTAGAGAGTAAGGGATGCACTTTCAAAGTGAATGGAGGGGTTTTGAATGTTATTAGAGGGAGCCTTGTGCTTATGAGAGGAATTAGGAGTAAGAGGAACTTGTATGAGTTACAAGTTGGGTGTGGTAGCCTAGGCCACAAAATTGTTGATGGTGTGTTTGGGTCAAAGAGGGTTACATTTGAGGATGACAAGAATATTGCACTTGAGGGGGGGATTGTTAAAGCAAGTAACAATATTCTTGACCATGACGTTAACTTTGAACACTTAATCGAACATGCTTTGTCTTGTACTTTGGAGAAGGACGATAAAGATGTGTCGAGATGCGTAAGTTTAAGGTTTAGAACGTTTGATGAGGTGTTGCTTGATTGTAGCAACAAAAATTGAAGGTCAGAAGCCTCGCTCGACCCCCTTGAAGGTCGCTCGACCTGGTCGAGCGAGATGGTGTTGGTCGAGCAGCTTGTCCAGAATGAGACAGAGGGTATCTGAAGTCTCACTCGACCCGAGCAAGAGGTGGATCGACCCAAGGGTAGTCGAGCGGCACGTCAGAAGGCACATCGGATTCTGTTTTGGTCATAATTCTTAGTGTAATCATTGAATAGGTGCATTACTTCTATGTTTAATGTAATGTTTAATGTGTTGGTTTATTGTTATGTTAATTGTGATGTTTATTAGCATGGTTAAGAGGATGTTTATGGTGAGTAATTGGGAGGTTCTAAGAATGATGCTCTATAAAAGGGAGTATCATTCATAGAACAAGATTGACCACAAAACATACTTTGTTGAGAGGGCTATTGCTTTGCTAAGAAACTAGAGGAGTATTCTCACTTTGCATTAGTATTGTGATCTTGAGAGATTGTTTTCAAGATAGGGAGTTTGTTATACATTGTATTTTTGAGTCCAATTATAATAAACAACATTTGAGGGGGAAGTATCCGAGATACCTCATAAACACTTGTGTCTTTTGCATTATTTTTCTTTGTGTTTTTCATTGTTGAACCTTCATTGTGCCGTTCATTTCAAGCGGCTATTTTATTTTTGACTAAGAGTCCAAAGGTATGCTAATATCTAAAGCTTGGATGAATTTTTTTATTCTATTTCAATTATTTTAAGAACTACTTTTTGAGAGATCGTTTTTGGTAAGATGACCTCAAAACAATGAGTATATGCTAATAATTGTATTAGCTAAATAATTTAACTCATATACAAAGCGTTTTACAGAAAAACTGTCTCATACAATAATTTGCGTTGTCATAATTTACAAAGTAAAAATTCCTTTTGCAGTGAGTTTCCATTTAAGCTTGTAGTGATTTTTTTACCGAGTTGATGAGTTGAAATAATAACTCTCAAAAGATAATAATGGCATCCAGTTAAAAAGCAAAAATGAAGTGATGTTCATAGAGGTCAGCAATGGAGGACCCATGTAAAGCAATGTTCTGTCTCCTACTTTTCATGGATTATATATCTCCTTTTCAACATATTACATACACAAATTTTTGTCTCCAATTGGACATGTGTATTATATATTTTTAAATTTGTAAGTAAATATTATGAATCATGTAAATAAACATTAAGATATTAAAATAGACATTAAGAATGCGGTAAGTAAGTATTAAGGAACATATAAGTAGGCATTAAGAATATGATAAATAAACGTTAATCTATAAGCGGTTGGACTTGAGCTACGTCTTTCAAGACGATGACTAGCTATATTACATAATACATGTACTCTCCAATCTCACTCATTAAGAATCTTGGGTTATTGTATTCCATCCTATTTATTTTACATTTTTTTATTTTCGAACAATAATTAATCACTTATATCACTTTCTTTTAATATTATTTATGTAATTAATTTTATTTACATAATTGACTGAATTTTTATTTATTACTAAATATCTATTACTAAATATCTAATATTTTCTTAAAAAAAACACATTATTGTTCCTTTCTAGTAATTCAAAAGGACAGAATAATAATATGTGAATTGGATGAAGCCGGAAATGTTTGCATCCCTACTTGTATATGTGGCCACTTTGGAGTTTGGAGCAATATGTTTTAGGTGATTTTGTCAGGGCATAAAATCTTTATATTATGGATTTCGTACTTTTTTCTTTTTTCTTTTTTTTTATGTTGATATTAATTGTGCTTTATGTTTATATATATTCCCTTAAAAATGATAATACAGTATTTTTATTATTAAAAAGAAGATAATCATCATATTAATTTTTACTTATTTTATTGTTTTGTAAAATATATGAGAACTATGGTGAGAATATAATTAATAAAACACAAAAAGAGTATTAATTTAAAATTAGAGGATGTGTTCACCAAGTTTAACAACGTATATACATCTAATTTGTTTTTATATAAATTTATGAAATAAAATAAGAAGTATTTGGCAATTGGCTTTTTTTGGTTGACTTGTTTGACCAACTGAAAATATTGATTGTTTTGTTGGCTTATAAGTTAGCTGAAAAAGCTAGCTATTTGGTAAATCTGAGTGTTTGCCATTGACTGTTTATTAGAGAAAAAGTAGGCCAACAAGCCACGCCAAAAGTCAGCCAAAAAAGCTAGTGTTCTTGTCTAATTCTGAAGAACAATTAATTAAGATTTTTAATCTCCTGATTTGTGATTTAATCATAAGCATTATGTTGGTGGAAGCCTTAATTTAACTCCTTACCGGCTATGCAGTAAGATCTTTGTGGTGAAGATGTCCTTGTTCCTACAAACACACCAAGGGGTTAGAAAGGGTCCGGAATTCTTTTCCGGGGACCCACTCCGACGCCCAAGTTAGTACAAATCTGGAACAAGGTGCCTAACAGGTCGCACAATGGCTACCAGGTGGATTATTGCTTAGGTTTGATAATAATTAATAAGTCTTTATCTTTTTTTGTTGCTCTGAAAGTCAATGTGGATATTTGAAATTCAATTGAGATTGTATGTCTTTTATCTCTTTAATTTTTTGTACTTCTCTATCAACAGTAGAAAGTTTGTTACCTCATTTATGGCTCATTGACGAGTACTTATAGCTAATGATTATCAGCAAACTTTCCTTCTAGCTCCAATATCTACAAACATTCTATGCATGCCCTACCCTTCCTTTGAGACATGTCAATCACTTAGTCTTAATCAAATAATATGTTTGTCTTTTGTGGCAATTCTAACTTATCCTTTCAACACGTGTTCCACTTCATTAAAGTGATGTTTAAATGAAGAACAAATGTCCTTATATCTCACGTGAGCTTCCCATGCACTAAAGTCTGAAGCAGGTACATAAAAGTACTTCAATAACCCTGCCAGACAATAGTTTCCAAAAAATGACTGCTTAACGCTAATTCTTTCCAGATTCTGGCACAATTGACTTCCTTTGACTGTCTTTTATCATAAAATATTTTACACACACAGCTAACTGGAGCAACTTTTTTATTTTGGCTTAAAAGTCAGCTTTTCAACTGCTTTAAAAGCTATTTACCGAACACTTTTACATTTTTGACCAACCAATAATCCAAAAACCAAAAATCAACCAAAAGGCTAAGCACAAAACTAAGAATCAAATAGCTCGAAAGTTAAAGAGTAAATAAAGTAATATGTGCCTTTCTCAATACAAAAACACTACTATTGTTATTTACCTAATGCTTAGGCCATAGACAATAGAACTAGTTTTGGATATAACATCGAAGCTAGAGAGTATCAATACATTGTATTCTTTTAAATTTGCTACTTTACCTAAGTATATTCAAATGAGTACTTGTACAAATGTAGGGTTGCAAATTCAAAGGAACAATAAGCTAACATGATATTTACAATTTTTTAAATTGATTATGTTTAATAAATAATTTTTGATTGACTTTTGACATTTTAATTTTTTGATTCATATAACTATTCAAATGTGTTTAGTATGTTAAGTTTAAGTCAACCGAAAAGTTAGCCAAAAATTAAAAAACTAATACTACTATGAGTAACTTTTTCATTAGTTTTTGCCTTTGGCTTTTTACTCACTTTTTTCTCTGATAATAAACCAACAATTAATAAATAACTTTTACCAAACATGTACATAAAACAACCGACATTAGCAGTCAGATTAATTAACTGACTTAATTGATCATCCAATACTTTAAACTGGTTAAAGTAACTAACAATTCTATTCAATAATTATTTGTCAATCACATCTGTTATCTAACATATATAAGAACATGCAATTAGATTTATGCTATACACTACAATAAAACTAACTTTTAGTGGCAAATATTCGATGACATGGAAAAAATTACCACTAATTTATATTTCTAGTATCATAATTGTTGTTAGCTTCTATTTGAATTCAACAATAAAGTAATTTAGTGACATTTTGATTGATCTTTAGTAACATAAATAATTGTCACTATAGTCTATAGTAACATGTAGGAGATATGCTATTAGATTCAGTATTGCGAAAAATTAGTGAAAATATTTTTATGTTGTTAAATCATACAATAAATATTACTAAAGTTACTATATATATCGTATACCATTAGAAATTTAAACCAGTGACATTTAAATTAAATTGCAAATATATTATTCCATTTAAAGTATATACTACTATTATTTAGTGGTATAGAAGTATAATGACAAAATGGATATACACCATGATAAATGATTTGGTCGAGGAACGGACTCCGAAGACTAATACTTAACTGTTTGACATAGTTATCGAAAGCATTTTGTCTAATGTATTTTAGAATATTGATTATACACAAATTCTTACTTAGTCTTTGTTATAGACCACTCGCCTTGGATCAGCTCAATTATAAAATCAGCACAAATTTTTGTGAGAGACGGTCTCTTTAAGAGACCATCTCTAATTGGATTGCCCCATTAGAGAAAATGTAGAGTAAATGTAGATAATAAATTTTAATGGATTGGGCCTGAGCTACGTCTCTCAGAAAGACGGTCTCTCATGAGACTAGCTGTAAAATCAGTTTTTGATTTCTAATATTTTAAATAAAAATAAATAAAAACTGCATTGAAGCATTGGGTTGGGCTGTTTTAGAGAGCCATCTTTGCCATAGACGGTCTCTCAGGAGAACTTCTGATCATTATATATCTTATGTTTAATGTTTTCTTTTGTTGGTTATATATGTAGGGTTGTCCTTGAGGGTTATTTTGAGATTCATCCTCCAAGGGCCCAACTTATTAAGGGGCCCAAATTAAATTAATCCTTATAAATAAAAGTCAGTATTGTTACAAATGATAATGCATAAAATAAACTACAAATACAATGCAAGATGATGTTTGTAGCGTACACTTTGTGTATGGCAACGACCTCCATCCTTGTATGAATCACGAACCAAATGGAAACATCGTAATGAAGATTAGTTTGCGACAATCAACGTCACTCAAAAATCTTGATATAAATTGAAGACGACAACGATGCATTCCTTTTGTGATATTTTTCCCACACAAAGGTACTTTGGTTATGAGACCGGAAGTTCACAATGAGATACAATCAGTCACATCAACCGATTGGTACGAATCGATTGAACTAAATGAATATGTGTTTTGTAGAGATTGAAATCAAATTACAATAAAAGAGTTAATTACTCTCCTTTATGTTTCAAGAGAATGAGAGAAAGATGACAAAGAATGAATTCTTAAATAATTTACATGCACTCACTCTTATTTATAGAGTTCAAGGGACATATGGATTCATCCAAACAATAACTGATGATTATCAGTTATTTATGATGTAAAACATTCGTTCATAACAACATATTCCTCCATGAAACGAACCGATGTATTGTTTCAATGTGCTCCAAAGAGCACTATAGGTGCTTGAATGAGAAAATGCAAAATCACTTTCCAGAAACTTTCTGACGTGAAATCTCAAAGTGCCCGAACGAGCACATAAGGTGCTCGAACGACCAACACACCAAAACACCAAACAAAAGGTTTTGGAACAAACTGGTTGAAAAACCAAGGCATGTCCGAACGAGCAACAGAGTGCTCGAACAAACACACCCATGCTCAAACAAGCATCAGCTCGAGCAGCAACTGTTTTGCTTCGTTGTTATGTTCTTTGTTTAGTCCATGCAATGGTACATGCCTTAAACCATTGGATACGTCCTACATGCTTTAAATACTCAACAAGTATTTGCATAATTAAATAATTTATTATGGATCGAACTTGCAGCATTAGATTTTTCAATTAAGCTCATGAGTATCGAACTACCTATAGTTGGAGAAAAAATAACAAAATCTTTATTTATATAAGGTCCCTTTTTATTTTTCGCATAGGGTCCTTAAACTATCAGGAACGACACTGTATACATGTAATTTATGAATTTTTATAATTGTTATGAAAAAGTTAAAATTTAATGTAGTGTTTGGGAACAAGTATTTTATTTCAAATTATAGAATTCAATTATAAAATCGCAAAATGAAGAATCTGAGAATGACAAGGTTTGGGTTTCATTCTCAAATTCTCAACTTTAACTACTTTAAAAACAATTGTGGAATTTGATCCAAATCCAAATTTGAAAATTTTTGATTTGCCAAACAATAAATTTAAGCCAATTCTAAATTTTCAAATGAAATACATGTTCGCAAACACAACCTTAATTAGTTACCAAATAATTAATTTATAACTAATATTGGGAAAGAGGAACCAGTGGCGGAACTTGGATAAAATTTTAGGGGGGTGAGATTACTATAACAGATTCGTTCGTTTTTAAAAGGTTTTTTCACCAAGTTTAAGATTATATGAATATAAAGATCAGTAATTATAACACATTTAAGGTCATACTTAAATAATGAGTGATTATTTATTAGTGAAATAAAAGTCAAACCGAGAAAACATTGTGTTATTGTTATCATAGGTAAAAAAAATAGTTTAAAGTAATAAAGAAAACTTTGGGGTCAATAGTTACCTTTGTGGGATACAGGGTAAATATTTACTTTTTTCTCCCAAAAATAAGATTCTTTAATTTCTTAATTTTTTTCATACTATTATATTCTTTATCATATTTATTTATTCAGTTAATTAAATTCACTTCTATTTATCTTCATTTATATGGTTTGATTTTTATTTGTCCCTTAAATATTTAATCTCAATATAAGCATACCCTATGTATAAAAAATAAAGTGAAGCATATCACATACTTCTATTAAAAATACTTATTTTTTTTTTTTTGAAATCACTAAAAATACTTACTTATTATTATCTTTATCCTTATTAGCTAAAAAAATAACAAAAAAATAATTTTGTACAGATATTATTGATTTTTTATAAACTTTCTTTCTTTATTCTATTTCTTTTAGACATATATTAAGAATATATTGTATTGGGACAATTGTAATGTAAACCAGTAATATATAATGTCTAATAGAAAAGCTTTCTGGTAAAAATATCGGGGGGCAAAGCCCCTTCCCGCCTCTTGTAAGTTCCGCCACCGAGAGGAACAGTAAGTGTTGTATTAAAACACTTAACATCATAACAAGTAAGATTAGGAATAATTAGTTACCAAATAATTATTTTCCCTGCTGTATGTAACAAAAATGTCGCTTTAAATGAATGTTCCTTTCTAAAAATGCTTAGTATAAAAAATAAGTGTAGGGATTAAAGTTGACAAAGTCACTAATAAATGTAAATAATCATAATTATGCTTTTTAATCAAGATTTTGTAGAAAAGATATGTGATATAGACAAGACAAATCACTTTCTGTTATAATTTTGATTACAACTAGTAAAATCAAGCACTATTTTGTCATGTTTTGGTAATTCTAACTAAATGATTTGTTGTTTCACTCGAATTGATATAGAAGATAATTGATTACTTACTGTCCCACCAAATTTATCCCACTATTTTTTAGTTCGGTTTATCAAATTTCACCAATTTTTATTTTTAGTTATATATGACCTATTTTTTTTCTTATATTTTTAACAGGCAGTCTTCTGAGAGACCGTCTTTCTGAGAAACGTCTCTCAGGCCCAATCCATTAAAGCTTATTGTCTATATTTACTCTACATTTTTCCTAATGGGTTAACCAAATAAGAGATGGTCTTTCAAAGATACCATCTCTCACAAGAATTTGTGTTTTAATTTTCATCTCATCTATATATTTTTTTCAGTACCCAATACTTTATTTATTTTTGTCTAATTTTTCTTGGTTTCCCAACTAAATAGTTTATGATGCAAATTTGATTTGATGCCGCAGAAGAAGCACACTAAAGTATGGGAAATTGTTTTAATAATTTTGAATGCTAATTTAGAGGGTCTTGATGTATATTTTAATTATTTTGTATTATTTTGTGTTTGATAAAATGACCTTATGTAAACTTTTTTTTATGGAAATTAGGAAATTAATTTATTACTTAACTATAAAGGGTATATAATATTCTAATGAATTTTTTGATTTTCGATGATCAAATAAACAACTTTTATGAATTTACATTTTTCTAAAAATAAAATAGAAAATAACAAATTATTCCTATTAATATTGAACCACAACTTTTCAAGTTTGAACAATTACAAATTTTGGAATCAATTATATAATTTTTGCAATTGAATCATGGATATTATTACAAGTTACTCCAAAGATTATACTGCCTCAATTATGACAAAAGAAACATAAAAAGTTCAAGCTGGCTTATAGAATCACAAAGGAACAAAGTTCACCCACACAAATAAATAAATAAAATTCATTAAATTGCATTAATATGATAAAATGAGTCCTAATAAGATTCCCCAACACAATGAAAAGCAAGCCTAATTAAGTTTTACTTTTAATTTTAAATTATAAATTAATTTAATATTGTTAATGGCAAGCCATGAATCATGCCTACAAGACCAAAATAAACTTTTCCAAAAAACAATTCAATTATATTCTTTTTCACTCATTTTGACTCATTTTTATTTTAATATGTCTGTATTATTTTTTCTTTTAGATATAAGTACATCACTTTTACTTTTTATATTATTATTTTTGTAAAATATCTCGCTATTTTGACTCATTATATTCAAAATTAAATTTTCTAGTCAAAAGTAAATAATGCAAAATGCATACTACTTCCTTTGTCTTACTCATTTATCTCACTTATCTAATTTCATCATTTTTTAATTTTATTTTTATATTTTAACTCACTTTTAAAACTCTTTATTTATTATCAATTTCTTATAAAATTAACAATTTCTCTTTATTTTAAATCTATTAAGACACATAGAGTATCTATAAATAATGATACTAGTCCTTTTGACTAGAAAAAAAGGCAATCATTAAGATAAAATAAATGAAATAAATAAAACCTGAAATCATTGTTGATTGATTTTCCAGATTCTAGTAAGATTAATCACTGCATGAATATTGAATAGGATTGGATACTTAATATAATCAAATAGGCTGACTGCTGACACATCATACACTGGGAATGGCATACTGTAGTACTCTCTATGTGCTTTCTAAAACAAGAATATTTGGTTCATCACTTAGCCTAGTACACTGAACTTAGTTGGTTAGTACCTATAGCTTATATAACTAAAAAAATTAAACCACAATCATGGATATAGCTAGATGTTGGGGCCGTTTCTCCGGCAGTTTTGAGGTACAATTACACAAGGTTTACGTCATAAAGAGGTTCAAATTGAGTTAGTTTTATTATTAAAAATCAGTTCTTAAGTTATATTTTTGTATCTTATTATTATATGATCTTAAATTTGTATATTATTTAATAATGATGTGATTTAAAAAAATAGGGAAGTTATACGATGAAGATTTGGAGAGAAAGAAATGAAACTTTAATTATACAAGGGCCCATTTTTATATTTTTTGTCAAGGACCCAAAAGTTTTCAAGAACGACACTACTAGATGTTCAACACGTACAAGTGCACCACGATGTAATTTTTTTTGTAAATGGTAAAAATCAAATCTTTATAAAAAAAAAAAAACCAACTTTCACCCACTAGACTAAAGATTTAGAATTCTCTCTCTATATATATATAGATATAGCTACTAAAGTTGCTATAGTTATACTGTAACAACTATTGTTCATCACTGGTCTTATTTGTTATATAATACTTTATAATGTATAATGTAAAATACAGGTAAGTGAAATCTTGTTTAATTCACTAATTTTTTGAAATTTTATTTTTATCATAAGAAATTAATAATATTAAAAATTAAAATTGGGCATTAAACAGAAACGTAGTAAGCATTAAAAATCAGGAAGAAGTTGTGTCATGAGTATATTATTTATGAATTATCTTGTTCTACACTTAATTATCTTATTGTATAGTCATTATAAATATTTATTGTAATTTATTGGATTATTACCAACAACTCCCGCTTTCATACTCAACTAGATAATATCCGCGCGATGCACGGTTTTATTAAATTTTTGATATATTTATTTAAATAAAAAAATAAAAAATTGATGGCTTTATGTTATAACCATCTCAAAATATCCTATAACATTATAAAGCTTTTATAAATAATTGAAAGAAAATAAAATAATATATATGATTTTATCATATATTAAATGATATGACCTAAAAAGTAAAAATAAATTAATATTGATAATATTAGTCATAATTAGAAAATAAAAAAGTCAAAGCTATACAATGACATCATCATTGTGTTTTAGAGGGAAAATTTTAATTGAGAAAGTGACACGTGTTCAATTTTAAAAAATAATGACATGAGCTGTGTTTTATTTTAGTATTAGTTATATAGATAGTTAAAGGCTTTATCTTTCCCTTTTTAATAATGATTCAATTCTAACTACCAGCACGAATATTTAGTTCTCTCTCCCCTTGTATCTTGGGATTATCATCTTCACTTTGAAATCAAGAAAATTTGACTTGTAAGACCGTGTTAATAGACTAATCTAATTAAAAATGTAAGTTGATAATTGAAATTTAATTTAGCTATACATGTGTGTTATCTGAAATTACTTAGCTTGTACCTTAGGATAGTGATACTAGACTTAAGAAAAGTCATTTTCAATGCGTTATTATCTATTTACTCTCCTTTGAATGGTGGAAAAATAAATAATGATTTGATGAGTCAGAATAAAGTGGGGATAAAATAGAGAATTATTGAGTTTTTTCACCAACGATAGAAAGAGTGCAACGCAAATAATGTGAAACAACAAAAAAAGTAATAAGTGCAAGTTTCTAAAACGAAGGAAGTATATGTTACCCTCCGTCGTCTCTAATAAACTGCAACTAAGGGATTTTGTAAAAATGTTGAATTATGCGGATTATATTAAAAGAGATTTGAAATATGTGGATGCGAATAAAAGAAACTGATAATGACTTTTCTACAAAATGAATTATATCAAAGTAAAAGGAACATAGGTGGACTAAATAGAAAAGTGTGACAATATTAAAAAAATAAGAATTGCATGAATATAAATAATTTATTTGTTTTACTTTGATTATATGATTATTAACCATAGTAAAATTTGAAACAAGGAAGACTCTTTGATTAAAGAAAAAGATTAAAACATTTTCTCAATAAAGTAAAGAGCCAATAAATGAGAAAGGTAAAAAAAAAAAACAAACTTAAATGAATTAAATAAGACAGAGGTGATATGTAATACGTAAATGTAAAAAGTTTTAGACTCCTAAATTTTAACGGTGCGTTTGGTTTAGTGATATTAAACTGTGGTAATGAGAATGATTTATAGTGTAAATTTTCATCAAAAGTTTCATATCATTTCCATGGTAATGAAACTTTGATCACAAAAAAGTTTTTTTGTTTACAAATTTTCATTACCACCTAATACCCCTCTTCTAATGGTAAAGCATTAGAATGAATTTTATGAAGAAAATGAGATAATTGAAGTTGACAAGCATAACTATCACGGTAGCCAAGATATTTTTTAGCCAAAATTACACTAATTTTTCATTCTCATTACCACAATTATTATAACCAACCAAACAGGCCGCAAGTGTAATACTGAAAATGAAAGTTCTTGCGAATAATTCAGAACTTTCTAAAATGAAAGAGCATGACAATATTATGGAATTAATGAAGAACAATAAATTCTACTATATCATTCAAAAAATTGGTTCAACCTGTAATATTTCAATTTTAATTATTCAATAAACTTCAGGAAAATGAAAGTTTAAACATTATCAATTAAAAATAACAATCTATTGTTTTGTGTTGATAGAAAATTGTTCGACAAAAAAATAACAATCTGTATAATAGAAGAGTTCCAATAATAAATTTTAAAAATAATTAATTATGATTGCTTTTTCATTATTAATCACTTACAACATAATAATAAACATTAAACACGTACATTCTACGACAATTATACGGATAGTGATCTAAAATAATACTCTAGTTATGCCGCTTGCAGATTGCTACTGACAATGATATTTTTTTAATTTCCTAACAATATGTCATTATCCACATCAAACTTAGTATAAAAATAAAAATTTGTGGAGAAGAATATGGATTGAATAAAGCAAGCTCTTGAATAATATCTCAAGATCATTATTGGAATTTGAGTTGGGAAAGATTAAGGAGAAAGTGGGAAAAAAGAAAGAAAAGAAAAAATTGAAAGAAAGAAATAAGTTCATAATTAGTCCTAATATATAAAAGTAGATGGAAATAGTTAGGATTAAATATAAAGCCATAAGAAGATTATAGATTGATGATTTGAGTGATTTCCCACTCATAAACTGTAAATATTATATAGAATAATTTGTAAATATTATATAGAATAATTTGTGAATTACGGTCTTAAAGTTTAGTATTTTTACGAATTATAATCTTAATATTTATTTTTGCGAATTACAGTCACTAAAGACCAAAGTATCAAAATTTACAGGTTTAGGCCAAAAACATAAATAGAAAATCCTAATCAATCACCGTGCAGATATGTAAATCACCATAAAAGACAAAAAATATACTAATAAAATAAACAAAACACAAAAAGGTAATTTACAATTTTCAAAATGTCATCCTATCAAATCTCTCCACATGAGTGTGATTTGCCAAGTTGGCAAATAACGGTTATTTACCTAAAGTTGCTCAAACATAAAACTCCGACCACTTAACTTTTTCGACCACTAAAAGGTCAAAATTCTGTATTTTAGTCTGAACCCTGTAAATTTTAATACTTAGGTGATTGTAATTCGCAAATTAATTCATATATATATATATATATATATATATATATATATATATATATATATATATATATATATATATATATATATATATATATATATATATATATATATATATATATATATATATATATATATATATATATATATATATATATATATATATATATAAATCAATTCTCGCCGGCCACCTGTATGAAATAATTTAACAAGCTCATAATCATAGCTTTTAAATGGATGAAGATTAAGAGCTAACATACTAATTCAAAGTTTTACCTTTTACTATTGTACTAATAGAGATGTTACTTTAATATACTTATAAGAAAAAAACTTTAATTTAATATACGTTCTAGTCAATTCTCGCCGGCCACCTGCAAGATGATATTTTCCATTGTCCTTATTACTAGTAGGACATTATCCTTAGAAAAAGTTTTTAAATTAATTTTACATTCGATCAATATAAAGAAAATTAAATTATTGGTAGAGAAAAATCAATTAAGAAGAATTAATTCAAACAAGTCCTTGAATATTTCAAGATTATTGGAATTTGGTTTGGGAGAAGATTATACATAAAGATAAAGAAAAGAAAAAGAAAAAGAAAAAAAAAAAGTTCACAATTAGTCCTCCAAACAAAAAGGTGAGGAATAATTTTAGACTCACTAAAAAAAAAGCAAATTATACACACAAATTTTGTTAAAAAAAAAAAAAAAAAAAAAACACAGTTACAAAAAAAATTAGAAAAAAAAAAAAATAAGACTCACATATAATCCCATAATAAGGCTTCAAAACCAGTTGAAATTACATTTTCAGGCACGACAGCAAAATCTTCCATACAATGCATCATCCATGGTGGATGATGATATATCCACCCATCCATACTCGTACCATTATCAAAATTATAAACAAACTCGGTCCCCAACTCAGTTAAATCATCAACCGGTCCTAAACTCGGTAACTCAACGATTTCACTCAACTCGTCTGAGTTTCCTAACTCCATTGCAGACACCATTGAAGAAAGTGAAGAACATGATGATAATGATGATAACCCAGATGATGATGATGATGATGATGATAATGATGAAATATCATCAAAATTCTCCATTGAAGCTGCTTTTGCTGCTGCTGCTTGAACATCACGCGGACTGAGTGAACTCGGTCTAGGCAACAGCCCAGCGAGTTCAGGAAAGTTAAGTATGGCTGACTCACCCTTTATGCTTAAAGCAGCTACATCATGGGCTCGGGCTGCCATTTCGGGCTTTGGGAAAGTCCCGAGCCAAATTCGGGACTTTTTCCTTGGCTCGCGGATTTCTGATACCCATTTTCCCCAAGTTCGCATTCTAACCCCGCGATAGACTGGGTGTTTTCCACCCGAGTCTCGCGCCCGCTTTGTGGGTGTTCTCCCGGGGTCGGAATTTGAATTAGAGGAATTTAGTTGAATCGGATTTGTCTGAGTTGGACTAGAAGGGGAACTACAACTTTTATTGATAATATCATTGTTGTTACCAAGACCATCTATGTTACTATTAATAGGAATTTGTATTTCCATCATTTATTTTCTCAATACTTGATCACTTATATTCAACTCCACATTTGATTACTATATTTGTAAGTTAGTTTTTATGGTATAGTTTTTATTATTAGCACTAGAGAATATTTTTATTTGGAAGCATAGAAAAGGAAATAAAATAAAAGAAGGAAATTAGAAAAAAGTTAGAGAAATGACAATGGTGTTGATGAATTAATTACCATAACTTGGCAATCACTTGAGGAAAGCCCCTTATATTATAGGGAGAGGAGAGAGACAGAAAATATGGGACCCCCCAAAAAGGAATGGGGCAGGAATAGGGTAAGGTTTCCTCAAATAGAGAACCAGGCAACCTCCAATTATAAACATTGTTAACCATGAAAAATGAATAGAGACTTCATTACTTTTATTTTTTTAATGTAGAATAAGAGGGATGATTATGGTACAAGATCTAGGATTCTGTGTCGTTTCCTGGTAAGCAAATTGAAAGAAGTGTGCCTTCTCTATTTAGGGTTGATTTTAAATTTTAACGAAAAGTTTGGAAAAATAACAGAGACCGATGCTATATATTATAATTATCATTACAAATATATACATGTTTTATGAAAAAAAAACTAATTATAAATTGAATGATTTTAAGTGTCTTCATCAACTTGAATTTTCAAATATTAAGGCACTTCTAACTCTGGCTAGGCAAATACTTACCTTGTTTAGGGTCAGAAACAACCTTGACAAGATCCTATTAGATCTGTTCCAATCTCAGTAGTTCATCTTTTAAGATCCAACGAATTTGGGTCTAAATTTGTGTCCAAAATAGATGAATAGGTCTGGGGATAGGTTTGTTTCTATATTTATTAGAACTCAATTATTTTGAAAAATAGCAGAGATGAATCCTATATATTATAATTATTACTATGAATGAAGAAATGTGATTTGCATAATTGATAAAAGAACTAATTATAAATTTCACATTTCTAAGTGTCTTACTTCATCAACCAGAACTTTCAGATATTAAGCCACTTTCTAACTCTAGGCTAAGCAAATGACTACCTTGTTCAGGGTCATGCACAGCCTTGACAAGATCCTATTAGATCCGTTTCAATCTCGTCCTAAATTTTAGACGATGAATGAGTCTGGGTCTAGGTTTGTTTACATATTTATAACGACTCAATTTAGATTATATAGATCATTTTAATACTAATAAAAACTTTTATGTTAAATAGTTTGAGCACGAATAATTAAATCAAGCTTTTTAGGACCTGTTTATGATCCTAGACCCATCAAATCCGATGAATCTGAATTTGAGTCCAAAATTTTCAGTCCCTAAGGATTTGGGTATAGCCGTGTAGGTCAACCAAAAATAATGGGTGTGATTTCGAGCGATTGGACCAATGCAAACCCGACTCACGACCATCCCTACTCCCCTTAGTTTTTTAGTGGTTTGCATATAATATGTTAACAAACATTCTGGAACCAACTACACGGATCAATATATCAGTTCTAATAGTCGTTTATATGGATTCCTTTTTCATTCCTTCTGATGCTCCACTATCTCAATTTTCAATTCTAAATCCTACCTTGTATCATTTCGCACTCTAGTCCTACAAGTCATCTTCACTCATCCTTGCCTTCTTTTTAAGTTTTTCAAAGTGTAATTTTATATCTTTCTTACCGGTTTGCTTGTACTCTATCTTAATTTGCACATGTCCAAGCATTGTTAATGAACTAATTACATTCATAATATTTTTATACTATGTATAATTATATATAGTGGCGACATTTGACCAAATTTTCGAGCAATGAGTTGTTTTTAAATCAAATAATGATATATATATATATATATATATATATATATATATATATATATATATATATATATATATATATATATATATATATATATATATATATATATATATATATATATATATATATATATATATATATATATATATATAGAACAACTCATCACTAGAAAATATTTTGAATTTATAACAAATATGATAAGGACAATCCACAACTTATTCTCAACAACTTAAGTTTCTTGTTGTGGTTATCGCTCATTAACAAGCCTAAAAATATATTAAGTCTGAAAATTTCAGAAAGGCGGAGACCCATTCTTAATAAAGATAAACCCATTAATATTTAAAATTAATTTTAAAAAAATTTCAAAAATAAAAAAATAAAACAATAAAAAAAATAATAATGTGATTGTTTGGTTGTAAGAGTAAAAAGTAGTAGGTACTATTGAATTATCCCCTGTCTGGGCTTGTACTAGTGGTAGTATAATCTGTGGAAGGCATTAAATATATTTTCACTTACCCCTATGAAAATGACCACCTCTTGTTCTGCTAATATTTCTGTGTGCTTACTACTAGGACTACTGGACTAGCAGCTGCCTAGAGGTTAGAGATTGTTCAGAAGAAACACACCACAGGCAAGGAAGTACTGCCATAAGGATAAGGGATTGGGAGAGAAATTCAGAGGTTAAAACCACAGGAGAATTTTGTAACCAAAAGTCTGCAATAGAGTTAAAATATCTTTGAGTGTTTGACAAATTAATTTATTGAGCAATTTTATCTTATTTTGATATAAATACAGGGTTGGATGGTGAAACCAGCTAACGCTAGTGTTTGGTGAATTAGCTGGTTGAAATAACTTATTGATACAAATAGCCTGTTTTTGAACAAGTTGCATATTGGAGCGGGTTCAAAATCAGTTGATAAAACCAGTTAATAAAATCAACTAGTCGAATAAGCCACTATAACCAGCTATCAGCTATTTGCCAAATACGATTTTTCATTGGTTGTATCTTGATTGTACTTATGAGACGGAGAAATATTCCATTTTTATATCTTTTAAGGTTGATGTATTGTACACCAAAATAGTAGTAGTAACTCCTATTCACTATTAATGGTTTAATTTGTGTTTCATTCTTGATCTATAAGTTAAAATATGAGCATGTGAGCTTTTGTTTAATTGTCAATTTTGTTTAAATAATTTGCGAACTACAGCATTAAAATATAACACTTTTCTGAATTATTGCCCCAATGTTTATTTTTCGCAAATTACAGCATCAAAATTTACATGTTCAGACCAAAAACATAGAACTGCTACCCCTTAGCCTAAAATATCGACGACCAAAATGGTTGGAATTTAGTGTTTTTCTTGAACCTATAAGCTTTGATATTTTGGTGGCTAAAACACACAAAAAATATGAGATATGCAAATTTACCACATAATTCATATAACCACAGAATTAGTTCAAAGTATTTCGGTTCAATTCATATAACCACAGAATTACACACTATATATACAATGTTAGGAATTGACCAATAAGGAAACGATAATAATCAGTTAATATCATGCCTAAGAATATACAAGTTGCCTAAGATATGAGATATGCAAATATACCGAGAATATTTCTATTTCCTACAGTTAGTATTAATAAATAATTAGAAATTAGTTCAAATCTAAATTTGATTATCTAATGAAATCATATAATTTCTACTTGACATGGTCACATTGATATAAAAAATATGTTCAATTCCAACATTAATCACAAATCAATACCGAATGGAATGTTACCTGTCGGTAATTTGAAGGATCAATTATTGCTTAAAAGGTAAAATTTAACAATAATTTCTAATTAATAACCGTGATTTGTAAATCACCACAAAAAGACAAAAATTATAATAATAAAATAAATAAAATCAAAAAAAATAAATTGAAATCAAAAAACTCTCACCCAATCAAATTGTACGTACCACATAAGAGTGATTTGTTAACTTCACAAATCTAACAAATTACTGTTATTTACTAAGACTTCCTCAAAATTTATTGGGTAAAAATAATAGAGTACTAATTTAGGATTTATTTTAAATTAAACAAACCAATTTAAAGAATTATACTATATATATACAAACAAATGGGTAATTTTTTAGTTTCCCGAGAGAAGGGACTTGAACTTTCCAATTTGCTCATTTCTAGAATAAAATTATTTGATTTCATTTCATTTGATTAAATGTCATCATATATATAGGATCTAATAGGAGATGAAATTGTGATGCTTTCTTAATTATTTTTAAAAATTGTGATCTTCTTATAATATGTGTGTTGAGTGTGATGTTTTCTAAATTAATGGTGATGCTTTTTCATAAACATGTGTTACTAGATATTCTGCTATGACAAATTTTTTTAGACCGTTAGATCTTAATTAATCGACGGTAGCTACTCCTTCCTATCCTTCCTATTTTCACACCCCTTCTTATTGGATCTATATATACACTTTTATGATAAAATGTAATAGCTCTAATATATATATATATATATATATATATATATATATATATATATATATATATATATATATATATATATATATATATATATATATATATATATATATATATATATATATATAATATATATATATATATATATATATATATATATATATATATATATATATATATATATATATATATATATATATATATATATATATATATATATATATATATACTTTTATGATAAAATGTAATAGCTCTAATTTAAATTGGCGTAGGTTTTTGTTAAAGGGATAAAATAATGATGACTTCGATTATGATTCAGCGTTCTTTGACCGTTAAATAATACAACAAAATTAACTTTTCGCCACATTTAATTCAAGACATTAAAGCTGATTTGTATTTTTAGTATAGTAATTATTGGTTTTTATTTTAAGTTCTACTATAAAGTGATTTAGTGACATTTTATTTGTCTTTTAGTGACATACTTCTATGTAATTGTTTTATAATCTATAATGACATTTATGATAAAGGACACTTGATCCGCTTTAGTATAATTTTTTATTATGTTGCTAAAGAGTTCAATAAAAATCACTACATCCACTATATATATCATAGAAACATCAAGTCGAGACATTTTAATTAAATGTCACTAAAACTAAAATAATTATATATATTATAGTGAAATTTGATTTATTTATTGTTTCAGTTTGAACATAAATGTATCGCTATTTTTGAAAAGCACCAGATTTAATTTTTACTGTCCACCTTCTCTAGCCCTCTCTTTTCTTAAGCCGGAACAAAAAAACTAATAATTGCAACATAATGATTAAAGGATTATCTCTTTTAATTCTGATTAATGAGGCAAGCCCATTTGAAAGATGAACAAATACTTAATTCAGCTAGCAGCTAGGATCTTTAATATCTTTGGCCCTTGCCTATTTTTTTTCCTGTTCATTAGCCATTAGTTAATAGTTATTGATCTCAGATCTGATTAGCCATTGCATTTGAAACAGATCAAGAACAATCCTAGATGGAAAAATCCATCAAATTAAAAATGAATTGCCAAAATCTTATTTCAAAAAATTAAGATTGAGTTATAGTAACCAATTGATCCGTGACACATGTCTCAGCGATCATTCACATTATTTTTTTCTATATTTAAATCTTTGAATTTATATATATTACCTAATTTATATATAGCATTGTCATATTGATTATATTATCTGATATAACATAAATTTTGAGTTTATATCTAAATCGCCCATCAAAATAAATTATAGGAGTATTGCTTTATTTTTTATTTTGTTTTCTAATTTACTCTTTCAAATATATTATTATTCTGATCAACAAACACACCAAAAACATTCGTTAACTTTTGCCTATTTAATAATATATTCTAGAGTATTAATCATTAACTAATCTTTTCTTTAACCGGGGATTAATAGATTACTTCAAACTTCATTTTGACTTTAAATTTGATATATCCAATCAATTGAAAAACAAGTTGTCAAATATATGTCCTTTATGTGGCTATGAGCCCATCTTATTAACACCAGAATAATCATGAACACATTTTTCTTGATCATTTACCAATAATAACTCCAACCGTTCCAGGGCAGCATATTTAAACTAAGGACTTGTATAATTTTTTGGTCCCTTTCCACCTGATATCTAATTCCTAAAAAATTTAATGCATCAACATGAATAAAGAATGTAAATCAATATTTATAGTCTCTTTGACTATGTTTAAGAAATTAAAATAAAGTATTTTGTGAAAATCTTTTTTTTTCTTTTTTTCTTTTTTAAGTCTCTTGGGCTATAACCAGAGGCGGACCCACTAAGAGACAAGGGGGTACAGTTGTACCCCCAGTTTGAAAAAAAAAATCAGAAAAAAATAAAAAATAAAAAATAAATAAAAAAAATTAAGAAACCCTATTCAGCACTCTCCAAACTCGCCTGTCCCTTCTCACTCTCGCCCACCCAGATCGCATTTCTGCCCTTCTCAGCACTCTCGACCAGTCGACCACCGCCACCAGTCCAGCGCCACCACCAGCACCCGACCACCGCCCCACCGCCTCCTTCATGGCTGCCTCCCCTTTCTCCAATTCTCCATTTGAGGTAAATTCCCTAATTCACTAAATAGAAAAACTCCATTTGAATTTTAAAGTTTCAATTTTATTCTCTATGATTGAAATTGCTTAAATAAGTTGTTGTTGTTGGCTTGTTGCTTACTTGCTTAATTTATGTTATTTTATTTATCAAATTAGTGTTTGTGTAAATGTGTAATTGCCAATTACTCAATTAGGTTTTCAAATTTCAAATTCATGCCATGGGACTATGAGTTGTTAGTGTTTGTATAATTGTGTTGATTGAAAATTGAAATTGGTAATTGTGTTGCTTGAAAATTGAAATTGGTAATTGTAATTGTGTTGCTTGAAAATTGAAATTGCTTGAAAATTAGAATTGACAATTAATTCATGTATTTAAATTAATTAGGAAATGTCAAGTAATTCAAGTTCAAAGAAGTCAATTCATGGGGATAAACAACCCAATCTTCAGTGAATTTTTGTTTAAAAGAATGAAATCTCAAGGAACATTTAATGAAAGCATTGACTCTCCATCACCTCCTTTAAGTTCCCTCAAAGTGAAGATGTTAATATGGAAGTAGGTGGTTCAAGTGCTTGTGATGAACCATTGGATGATGATTGGGTGTATGATGTTGAACTTCTTCCTCATGACCGAGATTGAGAAAAACATAATGGATTATCCCAAAATGAAAGAAATCCTGTAGGAGGCTTATATTCTTAGAGGCCCTTGCCAACCAAAACACATGATTTCCCTCAAAGACAAATAGGTGGTTTTGCCGTTTAGTGTCAATTGGTTCAAAAATGGGATTGGCTTGAATATAGTGTTGAAAAAGATGCTGCATTTTGCTTTGTTTGTTATTTGTTCAAGAGGGATGTGGAAATAAACAATGGGGAGATGATTGCTTAATGGAGGGTTTAGAGGTGGAATAAACCTGGATAGGTTTCAAAAGCATGTTGGTGGAATTAAAAGTGCTCACAATGTTGCTTATGAGAAATATGTGAATCTAAGAGATGCAAAAAGAACTCAATTGAAGTTTTGTTTGATAATGCGAAATGAGCCTCAAATGGATTCATATCATATTGCTTTGAATGCATCCTTAACTTGTTTGAGATTTCTTTTGGGTCAAGGTTTGGCATTCCGGGGACATGATGAAAGTGAGGAATCATATAGTAGGGGTAACTTTCTTGAGCTTTTGAAGTGGTTAGGGGGGAAGGTTGACGAAATAAGAAAACATACTTTCCAAAATGCACCCAAAAATTGTCAATTGACCTCTCCCAAAATTCAAAAAGATATTATCAATTGTTGTGCAAAAGAGACTACCAAACGCATAATAGAAGAGGTTGGAGATGATTACTTTTCTATTTTGGCTGATGAATCAAGTGATGTGTCTAAAAAAGAACAACTAGCTCTTGTTTTGCGGTTTGTTAATAGAGAAAGTGGATCGGTAGTGGAACGCTTTTTAGGCATTGTACATGTGGATGATACAAGTGCTTTGTCTCTTAAAGATGCCATTTTGTCCTTGCTTATGGAACATTCATTGAGTCCATCCATGATAAGAGGTCAAGGTTATGATGGGGCAAGTAACATGAGAGGTGAAATCAATGGCCTTAAGACTTTGATTATGAATGATACTCCAAGAGCCTACTACATTCATTGTTTTGCTCATCAACTACAACTAGTTCTAGTTGCGGTTGCTAAAAAGAATGATAATTGTGGTTTGCTTTTTGAAATCATTGCAAACTTGTTGAATGTGGTTGGATCTTCTTGTAAGAGACAAGACATGATTCGAAAAAAGCAAGCTCAAGTAGTGGCTCAAGCATTGGAAGTGGGGGAAATTGAAAGTGGATCGGGATTGAATCAAGAACGTGGTTTGAGTAGGCCGGGAGATACACGTTGGGGATCTCATTACAAGTGTCTAATAAATATCATCAACTTGTTTCCTTCAATTGTTGAAGTACTTGAGTGGATTGGAAAGCATGGCTCTTCGGACGATAAGTTCAAAGCTCAAATTATTTCGGGATCTATCGAGTCATTTGAATTTGTTTTTATGGCTCATTTGATGTTGATTATCTTTGGCTACACTAATGACTTATGTGTTGCTTTGCAAAGAAAAGAACAAGATATTGTTAATGCCGTTAGACTTGTTCATAGTACAAGAAATGTGTTGCAAAAGATGAGAGATGAAGGATGGGAGAATCTCTTACAAAAAGTTATTTCATTTTGTACTAAACACGAGATTGATGTTCCATCTATGGATGCTCATTATGTACCTCAAGGAAGATCAAGACGTTTTGTTCAACAAGCAACAAATCTACATCATTTTCGGGTTGGAATCTTTTTGGAAGTAATTGATTTGCATCTTCAAGAGCTTGATAATCGTTTTAGTGAGATGAACATGGAGTTACTTACATGCATGGCTTCTCTAAGTCCTAAAGGTAACTTTTCATCTTTTGATAAAAACAAGATACTTAAACTTGCTTCTTTATATCCCGAAGAGTTTTCATGTAATGATTTAACGGTTCTTGATCATCAACTTGATGTGTTCTTGGATGTTATGTTAAACGATGAAGCATTTCATGATTTGCAAGATATTAATTCTCTTTCCATGAAGCTTGTTGAAACAAAGAGACATGAGAATTTTCCTCTTATACATTTGCTAATCAAGTTGATGTTGATTCTTCCGGTTGCTACGGCAAGTGTAGAAAGAGTGTTTTCCGCAATGACATATGTCAAAAGTAAGTTGAGAAATAGCATGGGTGATCAACTTATGAATGATTGTTTGGTTACTTTTATTGAGAAGGAAGTGTTTCTACAAATTTCCGACGACATGATTATTGATCGTTTTAAAAATATGAAGACTCGAAGGATGAATTTGTAATTTTGGAGTGTATTAGTGTAAAACTTTAACTATCGTAAGACTTTTATTGTTATTTTGGATTGTAAGACTTTAACTATTGATTCTATTATGTGTTGTAATTTTTTTAAAATTTATCCGATTACATGAATGATATGACGTTCATGTTTTGTACCCCCAGTTTGAAATTCCTGGGTCCGCCACTGGCTATAACCGACTTAACCCGAACAAATTTTAGATCGAATTGCAGTAAACTTGAACCAATTTTTAAAATAGAAGTATGATAGACTCATATTCAATCATCTTATTAGTTAATTTAATAAAGTGTTAGATATTTTGATAAATTAAATTTTATACATACATGGTTTTCATATATTTAGAGTTAATAATCAATGGTCAATGTCTATTTAACTACGTACTTTTAATCGAATTAGATGAAAATTGATAGAACTTTATAATTTTAATTTTCGGTCAAACAAGTAAAAATAAAAAAATAATAATGATTACTAATTGATTTGCATTTTTAACTATCTTGCTTTAAGTAAAGGAAATCTTGTCATCGATTAAAAAATTAACTTACAACTAAAATTGATATTGACCCGATCGATAGTAATACATAGCCGAATTCTGTTTTTTTAAAAAAACTTGAACCCGATCTGTACCTGAAAAAATCAAACCAATTAGTAACCGATGACAACACGAGACCGATTGGCACTCGACACGAACTTGAATCGACACTGAACCAATGCTAACCCGATAGCTCGAATAACCGATCTCCAACTGAACCGTGACTAATTGACTCGACCCGAGTGTGACTCGTGGTAACTCGCAGCCGAAAAATAATCGATCCGAAATACAAACGAACCGAATGACAGTCGTCCGAAACCGACCCGATCACCCGAATGAACACCTCTACTATTTATGCCATGATCAAGTTCATATGCTTGGGAATAATAGCAATTTCATTTAGCTTCTTAAAGGGTACATTGACAATGATTTCGAGTAAAGAACACTGTTTTTGGGGTTTTCAATATTGTTATATATTCATCAATGATAGAATGGGAATATATACATCAAGCTATTTTAGGGTTACCGGAAATAAACTATACAAATATGTAAACTACCATAATTACAAATATACTGGAGATATTAATATTCCCCCACATATTCTAACACTCCCCCTCAAGTTGAGTCATTGGATCTTCGATACCCAACTTGCATAAAACTTCTTCAAAGAACTGTGTTCCTACTGCTTTCGTGAGGATGTCTGCGAGTTGATCCTCGGACTTCACATGAGGTAGCTTAATTATGTCTGCTTCGAGTTTCTCCTTTATAAAATGACTATCAACTTCAACATGTTTCGTCCTATCATGCTGGACTGGATTCTCTGAAATATTTATTGCAGCTTGATTATCACAATATAGTTTGCAGCTTTCTTTAGGAGCAAATCCCAGATCTGTCAACAGTTTTCGAAGCCATAGAATCTCTTGAATTCCCTTTGCAACTCCTCTGAACTTTGCTTCTGCACTAGACAAAGCAACCACTTTCTGCTTCTTACTTCTCCATGTTACTAAGTTCCCTCCTATAAGAGTAAAGTATCCTGATGTTGACTTTCTGTCACCTTTATCACCTGCCCAATCCGCGTCTGTATATGCCATGAGGTTTAAATGACCATTCTTCCGATATAATACTCCCCTACCAGGGTTCCCTTTAAGATATCTTATAATGCGGAAAACAACATCCATGTGTTGCACCTGTGGTTTGTGCATGAACCGACTAACCACTCCTATTGCATAGGCAATATCTGGTCGTGTGTGGGCTAAGTAGATTAACTTCCCCACTAATCTCTGATACTGTTCATGATCTACCAGTTCTCCATCCTCAAGAATTTGCAACCCATGATTCATCATTATCGGATTCTCGATCGGTTTGCAATCCATCATCCCGGTCTCCGCTAACAAGTCAAGAACATACTTCCTTTGGGAAATGAAGATTCCTTTGTTTGACCTTAGAACCTCAATGCCCAAGAAGTATTTAAGCATACCCAAATCTTTCATTTCAAACTCCTGAAACAGCTTCTTCTTAAGGTTCTCGATCTCAACCTTATCATCTCCCGTGATGATCGTATCGTCTACATAGATGATTAACATGTTTTCTTTTCCCCTCTCTTCTTCAGAAATAGAGTGTGATCAAAGTGACTTTGCCTGTACCCAAATCTCTTCATAGCCGATGTAAATCTCCCAAACCATGCCCTAGGAGACTGTTTCAACCCATATAGAGCCTTTTTCAATCTGCAGCCTTCCCCTTTCTTGAATTCTGACGTAAACCCTGGTGGTGCCTCCATATAGCTTCTTCATGTAATTCTCCATGGAGAAAGGGATTCTTCACATCGAATTGATGAAGAGGCTAATTTTGATTTGCTGCTATACTAAACAGGACCCGAATGGTATCGAGTTTTGCTACAGGAGAGAAAGTCTCTGAATAGTCTATCCCGTACATCTGAATGTATCCTTTTGCCACAAGACGAGCTTTATATTGTTCAATCGTCCCATCTGCCCTGTATTTGACTGTAAAGACCCACTTACATCCAACAACTCTCTTCGTGCCTGGTAAGTCACATATCTCCCAAGTGCCATTCTTTTTGAGAGCACTTATTTCCTCTTCCATTGCTTTTCGCCAGTGATCCGTAGCGAGGGCTTATTCAACTGTTGTTGGTAATGTAGTATTGTACAGAGCTGTCTTGAAAGCTAAAGCACTCTGTGACACATTTCCCTTGTCTGATTGCTTCACAGGATATCTCGAGCGAATGGCCTCATACTCCGGATCATATCTCCTTGGAGGAACACCTCTCGTAGCCCGAGGTGGGAGAATATATGATTTCTCCCCCTCACTATCATGATCAAAAGAGATGCATCTTCAGTCTCAATCACACAAGTATCAATAGTATCAACATTATTATCCAGAGTACTAACCTGATGATCAGACAAAACTAGTAGGACTGGTAGATCTGGAGGAGACTGGACTACTGGAAGCAGTGATTCAGCGACAGTACCTACTGGTTCTTTTGGGTCTGGATCAGAAAGAACCGGACTAATCAACCAGCTGAGATCGTCATCAGATACCCTCTCCCCCTGACATCGAGGATGGTAGTAGTACTCATTCTCCAAGAACTCACAATCCATAGTAGTATGAACTCGACGAGTATGAGGATCATAACACCTGTACCCTTTTTGACTTCCTCCATATCCCACAAATACACACTTTCCAGCCCTGGGATCAAATTTATTCCTCAAGCGCTTAGGGTGATGAACAAACACAGTACATCCAAAGATTCTAGGTGGTAGAGAATGGGAAGATGGAAGAAGAGAATAGGTTTTGAGGGTATCTATGGGTGTGTTATAGGATAGGCTCTTTGTGGGTAGGCGATTAGTGAGATAATTGGCAGTAGCGATAGCTTTAGGCCAGAGATAGGTAGGAACATGGGATTCAAGCATGATCGATCGGGTTATCTCAAGTAAGATTCGGTTTTTTCTTTCTACTACGCCATTTTGTTGGGGGTGTCAAGACAGGAAGTTTGATGGATGAGGCCTTTAGAGGTTAGGAATTTATGCATATCAGAGTTAACATATTCTTTACCATTATCAGATCTAAGGATGCGTGGTTGAGCTTGAAACTGGGTACATATCATATTATAGAATCGACAAACACACTAAACACTTCAGATTTGTGCTTAAGAAAATAAATTCAACTCATGCGAGTACAATCATCAATAAAAATAACATAATATAAGTACCCATGTATGCCAGTTATAGGTGCAGGACCCCACACATCAGACTGAATAACCAAAAACGGCACATCAGTTTTATTCAAACTACTACGATATGAGTGTTTATGACTCTTAGCAAGAATACAAGTCTCACACTTAAAATTGGATTTATTCTTCACTAAATTAGGAAAAAGTTTCTCTAAATACCCCACAGCTGGGTGTCCAAGTCTACGATGCCAAGTCCATAATTGTTCCTCCGCTGACCCATGAACCAGAACTGCACTGCCTTTTTGAGCCTCCTCTTCTAAGTAGTATAGTCCGCCTCTTTCAATACCACGCCCAATAGTTCGTCCTGTCTGAGCATTCTGCACAATACAACATCCGGGTTTCATGAGAACAGTGCAGTTAAGATCCTTTGTAAGCTGACTGACATATAACAACTTATGCGACAATTCAGACAAACAGACAATTATTTAAAGTGAGATCTTTATTGAAATTAATAGCCCCGGCTCCTCCCACTTTAATTTCTTCCCCATTTTCCGTTTTAATTATATTTTTCAAAGGTCTATCATGAGTCACAAAGTCATTTGGGTCATAGGACATAGTATCTGTGGCACCGCAATCAACAATCCAACCACCGCAAAATATAGAGCAGCAATCGTTTTGCTGTTTCATCATCTACCAAACCATGTCAAGGAATCAACTCAACCAAAAGCTTAAGCTAATGGTTGAGGCCCCAGGATATGTTATATACTCTAACACGCCTCCTCACACGAGAGCTCTTTGGGCTACAAGTGTAGATGCAGCACATGTCCTCCTTATACATGGCGCTAAATATTTCACTTTAAATGAGGGGTGGTTGAGATTCGAACCTGTGACCTCTTGTCACCCTGACTTCTGATACCATGATTTTGAGTAAAGGGGACTGTTTTTGGGGTTTTCAATATTGTTATATATTCATCAATGATAGAATGGGAATATATACATCAAGCTATTTTAGGGTTACCGGAAATAAACTATACAAATATGTAAACTACGATAATTACAAATATACTGGAGATATTAATATTCCCCACATATTCTAACAGACAACAAACTGAAAGCAAAAGTTGAATTTTTAAAATAAATTTCAAAAGGTGCGATGATTGGTAGGTAATGAGATATAAGTCGGATAATTATAAAGAAAGAAGAAGATGAGAGGTAACATGATAAATCAGTCATTTCCTGACGGTCCATTGACAACAAACTGAAAGAAAATGTTGGATCATTGAAAAATTTTCAAAGATGAGATTATTGAAAAATAATGAAAAATAAGTTGGATTATTCACAATAATATTTGCTTTATTTTATTTGTCTATATTAGTAGTGACCATTTACTTATTGGGTCAACTAATTTTTTCCTTTAATTAATAATATTATATTTATATTAATGTATGACTAACCCACTAGTGACCATATATGATAGTGGCCAGTTAACAATGTGATTAAAAATCCTAAGCTTAGACAACTTCTTTAATTATATGTTTACCCTCAGTATCAGAATTCAGATATAAAACTCCTATTTTTAAACTCTTATTTATGTACACAATACACTTGGTTGGTAGATACTCTATTTACTACTTGCTAACTTTACGTTCTACATAATATAACCATCGACTATCTACAGTACCATATATATACAGCTCCAAATATATTTTTTTAATGTGATTTGCAAATTTTTTTTAATCGTAAGTGTAGTCATGGATCGAATACAAGGAAGCTTAAGACAAGAGACTTAGTAATTTCAATCGATTATATTGCTTAACAGGGGCGAAGCCAGAATTTTCGATTAGGAGGGGCCAAATCATCGATATACAAGTTATTTATTACTTATAAACTAGTTAAATTATGAAAATTTGAATCATATAAATTGAAATAACCTGAATCATAGCAAAAGAAAATTAAATTTGACAAATAGAGTTGAAGCTTCCCTATGATTATCCCTTTTTTTAAAAAAATAAGTGTTTTTGACATCATATATTTGCCTTCTAGTCTCCAAAAAAAGCTATTAAAATTAAGATAGCAAAAATTTAAAGACACACACTAAAAAGGATGAATGCGAATTATGAAATATAAATAATAATGACTTTATAGTATATTTATTAGTCTACTATAGTTCAAATTTAGGTTTGATCCATTACCTTAAATTAAAAAAATATGTTATCTCAGCCATTGACCTATAGTAATTTTTGTTATAATTATGCACTCTTTAAATTATATATAATATATTAGTAAGGGGGGTCAAAGCCAAAATTACAAAGGATTGCATTTTCGGCAAGGGGGGCCGGGCCTCCGCCGGGCCCCGGTGTGGCTTCGCCCATGTTGCTTAAGAGAAAAAGATGTTGATAGATTGTTACTAATAACTATAAATGCAATAATAAAAATGGATAAAGCTATATGATGAAGGAATCTAGGGTGTCGGGAATCCCTTAAAGGCTTGTACGATCAAATTCTCATTAGTGTCTATGATAAGTCGGATTAATTAAGTGGTTAAACATGATCTTGTTAATCTCAAACTAACTCTCGCTCTGTTGATTAACTATTAGATTTAGACCTTATTAATTCAATTCTCACACGCTAGTTTTATTGAACGAATTAATAAGAATTTAACTAAAATTTACCCTAAAGCAAAGTCGATCTGAATCTCACACGCTAGTTCTATTGACTAGTCTGACAAAGCATATTTAATTTAGGGTTAATTAGCACAATTTAACCAACACTTTAATCCTAGTTTAATAGACACATTCAAGAATCAAATCATACTCAACTTATAGGTTCAATCCCTAACCCTAGAATGAAATTAAGCATGATAAAAGATGATAATAATGAAATTTCCAAGGAAAAACAATAATTAAACTATGAGACAAACAATTAAAGATCCAAGAGACAAAAATATGAAGAACAATACTACCTTTAATTAAATAATAATTTCTAGGAAAAACAATTGAAGATTGACAAGGAAAGATTAAACTAATACAAATTTGATAAAGAAAGATTAAACTACTTATAATAAAGTAAATTAGAGACAAGAAATTAAAAGCTTACAAGAATTAAAAATGGTGTTCAATGGAGAAAGATGAAGGAAGAAAAAGGAGAAGAGGGTTTTAGTCTCCCTCTTTGTGCTCCTCTTACACTATATTTGAATAGCAAATTAGGAGAGAAAAGAAAGGAAGAGAAGGGGAAGGAAAGAGAGGGAAAGACTACATTCAGGGGCGGATTTAGGCTTCTGTGATTCGTACCCACATCCTAGCGCATGAAAGGGCACCGATAAAACCATCTGAGCTACCCCAACTTCTCTAATTAATAGGTGATGTTAATTGTAATTATTATATGTTGCAGTAACATTTTTCAATATCTTCTACATTTATCAAAATTGTTCCCTTCTTTCACGGTACTCCATCAAACAGCCCATTAAGCCACCCGCCGGCCACATACCTCCTTAATTTAAGAAAAAAGTAATTTTTTAAAAAAATTGTAGTTTTAGATATAATAGAGTCTTCAAAAAATGTTGATTTTAATTTTAAATTTGATTGAAAATTTTAGTCTCTTATAATTTAAATTAACATTGACGAGCTTATTACTCATCGATTTCAAGATATAAAACTCGTCGAAATATATTATAGAATATAATTTTATAGAGTTGAATTGAAAAATCATTATATTTATATATTTATATTTTTTGATTTTTTTATTATAAAAATTAATTGTGCTCTTACGAAATTTCTGTTTTGGATCCGCCACTAACTACATTGTTTGTATAGGAAGGAAATGAAGGGGAAAGAAAGGAATTGCATTTTTCTTCCAAATCTTTCCTCTTATAGAGAGAATTGGATGTTAACAAAATAAAGGGAGCTAATCCCTCCAAATCTCGTCCCTCCAAATCCTCTCCCTCCCTTTTTACTATCCAAACAAGGAGATTTTCATCCGTTCAAATCCTTTTTTTTCTTTTCCCTCCATTTCCCTCCATCCAAACAAGGCCTTAAGGAGGCTTAAACTAATTGTCTCTTATTACCCACTAAATAAACCCTAAGAAATTAATTAATGTAAAGATAAAAGAAAATAATAAAATATTAAAGTAATTAGAAAAGTTGGCACGGAAATCAAGAAGCTACACCCGACTCGGCGGCCACTTCCACCACCAGGAAGCCGAGTCGGCGTTTTTGGGTGACAGTTTCAGCAAACTTCAAACGGTCGCCATTTCTTACTCGATTGTCGAAATCAGACGTATAATATACCGTTGGAAAGCTCTTGCATCAATCCAATTTTCCTATCAAAAGTTATGGCCAAAAGAGTAGACATGTATCAAATTTCACCTCAACACTTTTGCATTATAAACACTCTTCTACTCTTTTGCTCATTTTCTTTGTAGAACATCTTCACCCAAGCTAGAATCTTTCTTAGTGTAACTCTGCCATCATTAAAAACATAAGACTTATGCTTAAAACAATCAAAACCACTCAAAATCAACTTGAATAACCAAAACGAGTAAAGTAGCAGAAATCTTCAAATTAAGCACGGAAGTATTAACAATGGCCATCATTATGGAGTATAAAATGATATAAATAAGTGCAAATAATTGCACTTATCATAATGAAATTAACTAACGAATTTTTATTATTATTATTATTATTATTATTATTATTATTATTATTATTATTATTATTATTATTATTATTTTATTTTTTTTAAAGAAAACATATTTTTGATTTCATAAAAAGAGACTTTACAAGAAGTTGGTGGGAAGCTGAGCAATAAGCTGACCACCCACACCCTTTTGATACAAAAAGCTAGTCTCTGAAAAATATATGCCCTAGACTTAGTGCTACCCGAGTTACTCACGGAAAAAGAACCAATCCTTACTAACAGGTCGGGAGCATCTTCACCCAATTCTCCAAAGGTGGAAAACGCGAACGGGATGAATTTGTAGCCATTCTCTTCACACTTCGCATCGTATTTCTTCTTCTTTCTTTCTAAAGCATTGGCTAAAGAAGCACCAGGTGCCCATGAGGTGACTCATGTGCCAGCAAAGAGCGAGCCCCCAGTGACATCCACACATGCGTCTTTTCTATGAAGCCACAAAAGAAGGATATCTGATCTACGGGTAAGATCTTTCCCTGCCTCTGAATAGAACCCCAACGGTGCCTCCTTTCGGACTGGAATCCTCGCTTTGCAACAGATATCTACAAGCATGTCCCGAACCAAATTGTGACGAAACTTCACGCCAATCTCGTTGGAGCAATGAACAGCGTGGTCCCCCCATCTGTCCATTTTGGGGTTGTTGCAGCTTGGGCATAAACTACCTTTAATTTAGCGAATAAGGGAATAGCTAGCCGATAACACAAGACAGCCCGATACCGGCGATGGTTCATTTTCTGCCCCAAGCCTTTGATAGGGATTGTGAGCAGAAAGTCTTGGGCGTGAGGTTTCCGAGTGGAGCTTAGAATGACAACTTGTATTGGGGTGAGCCTGTAACTAGATGCAAGGCTTTTCTTTACAACATTAGAATAAGCCCCTATCAAATTATTATTATTATTATTATTATTATTATTATTATTATTATTATTATTATTATTATTATTATTATTATTAGGAAAGTTATAAGAAACTACCTAATCTATACACCTTTTTTTTAAAAACTACCTTACATAAAAAAATTTGCAAAAAACTACCTTATATAATACAATTCTTTACAAAATACTACCTTTTACTAATTTTGGTCCGTTGACTGTTAACATTAACGCTGACCTGCACAAAAAACTATCTTCTATAATACAATTCTTTGCAAAACACTCCCTTAAAAAGGTGGTGTTCTGCAAATAATTGTTTTATATAAGGTAGTTTTTTGCAAAAATCTTTATATAAGGTAGTTTTTTAAAAAAAGATATATAGATTAGGTAGTTTCTTATAATTTTTCCTTATTATTATTATTATTATTATTATTATTATAGGCAATTGTATTTCATTTCATAGAAATAGGTTTTACAAGAAGTTGGTGAAGTGTTGAGCAAAAAGCTGAACACCCTCACCCTTTTGAATACAAAATGCTAGTCGATGGAAATTATTATTATTATTATTATTATTATTATTATTATTATTATTATTATTTATTTATTTTTAATTTAATTTAATTTAATTTAATTGTTATTATAAGGATTTTTAGAACTTATTGATCACCTGGTGCATTGGTTTAATTATTATCTCATAATTTATTAAGATGATTTGTTGTGAAAGGCAAAACGGATATAGGTATATCTATGCATCTAATATTGCTCTTCCTCCGTTCCATTATAGTTGCAACTGATAGTGACATTTTCCCGCGCAATATATCACTATCAATTATAATTTATAAGTATTTTAAAATGGAAGCTATATTAGAAAATCTTTATTTTATATTATTATCACTATTATTATTATTATTATTATTATTATTATTATTATTATTGTTGTTTATCGAAATCAATAATAACATATAGATATTTTCCGTAGTGGGTTTATATGTATCCATGTGTTATAATAAAATGATTTGATGGATTTTTTTTTTTTTTTAAGATAAATGATTTGATGGATTTGGTACTCTACTTCGTGAGCCGGGGGACTCCGTTTGGTCGCGCTTTCCTATATGGGTATGAGTGGCCGCCGTCTTTCCCTCTCTAGGCCTTATTCATAGTTTTCTATGAGCGGGATACACTGAGTTGGATGGTGATGATGATACTGTACTTGTGAGTTGGGATATGTAGCGTACATTTATACACCAAGACAAATATCAAAAAGCTAATAAATCCATAATAATACAAGTAATAAAATAGGGACCATATTCCCATCGTGCAAACACGTTTCTTTAAATAACTTGCTATTTACTTGAATATTATAACTATTTTTTCTACTTATGGTTTATTCCTTATTTTTTATGTTTCCGAAAAATCAGTAATTTTTGCATGATAGCAGAATGATTAGATAGGGATGTTTTTAGGATATATTTGTACGAAAGTTTACTCCTTATAACTAGTCAAGTATTCATTTAATTTATTTTTATTTGTCTAAGGATGATATATGATCGCCTTGTTTACTTAAAGTAAATTGTTTACTAAAATATTAATCATGACAAAAAAAAAAATAATGACACAACATCATAATACGTAAATTGGATTCATTCTATGTAATTGAACTATATCAATGGGACTAATTAATTGCTTGGGCAAGCAAGAGGTACATGAGAAGGAAAAATCGAGCGGTAGGGGTGTTCACAACCGGATATCCAGTAATTCGGATACCCAGAATGCCGGGTACTTGGTTAGTCTAAACCCAAACTAATTAGGGATCAAATTGCAAATTGTGTGCTATAGCCATTGCTTGTTTGCCTTGTTACACTTCAATTGTAATGCTTGACATTTTTTTTCAGATATAAACAAAGTCACATATATTTTATAGATTCAATTCATCTTTAATGTATATTATAAAAGTACTTCATATACCATTCTCATATCTGCATGTGTTTAAATAGATTCATCTGATATTTAATTACACAAATTTATATAATTGAACTCAACTTTAAAAGTACATTTACAAGACTCGATTTTAACCTTGATACAAAAATACCTTACCTGATTGGGCAAGTGAACACCTTTCACATCAACCATAAACACCAATTAGAATTAAGAAATAGAGTATGGTACAAGGGGTAGGTTTGAGAAAACGCAAACATCCTCTCTTGTGAGACCGTCTATAGTATAGACATCTCTTAAGAGCTCAACCCATATCTCCCTTTTAACTTACATAACCACCAATTAGTTTTTTTTTTTTAATTTATAAATTGGGTCTGCCCCAAAACTTGAGACGTCTATTGTATAGACGGTCTCAAGTAAGAATTTGTTAAAGAAAATATATGGAGAGTCGAGCGAGCTAACGTGTGGAATGGGGGATTCAAGATAGCCATTAAGATGGCTCAAAGCGACTAAACATAGCTATAGCTACTTAGCCATTTAGAGTCTATACATCCCTATTTTATAGGGTGGGCACATTCAATGAAAAGAATAACTATAAGCTTAATGCTTTCCCCATTCACACTACAAATGAAAATTAACTAAGACAACTAATTGACAAAGTTCAAATTCTTACACTTATGACACTAACCTAATCTAAATATACATAAACCTAAAAACTAACCTAAAATACATAAAGTAAATTAGTACTCTATTATTGATCTATATAAAATTTAAAATAATCTAGTGACAATAAGGAGAATATGATACTGCTCACGAATGCTGATGTTGAGAATAGTCAAGACAAAAACATTGCCTTTTTTCATCTATTGAATCCGATCCTTAAGAACTTGTCTAACTCGATGAAATTTAATGTAAGAAAGTAATCGACTAAATGAAATATGTCCTATTACATTTTGAAAAAGAGCATTCTCCAATACAAATTTTTAACATAGGTACTGCTTGTTTTGAGATCGTCTCACTGAGAAATTCTCCCATAAAATTACCTCAAACAATAAAGATAAAGTAAAAATAAGTCAATCCATAATTATATATTCAATAATTCTCAAAATTGTTTTTGGATACAAGGTAGAGTGAAGAGGAGATCAGCTGAAATTGTTAGGGATTGTGGCAATAAGAATCGAAGTCAAGCTTCTATCAAAAAAAATAATACCTACTCTAACCAAAATAATAACTAATTCTTAATTGGTCTCGAATTTTATTTAGGCATGTATAGTATGAATATGTCACAATAGATTATATTGAAAAATTAATTTTGGTTTTATTCAAAAAAAATTTTTCCCCTCACATGGATGTCTATGAATTAATTTATTTATCATTTATCATATGATCTAATAAGTCACTTATAAAAAGACATTTGGAAAAAAGAGAGGCTAATAAATTGATGTTTAATAATACGTGGCCTTTAATTAGGGGATGGTTAATAGTCTCTATAAATTTCATTTTCAAGAAATTATAAATGTGTTGGACATGGGGGATAATAAATAAATAATGCGAGTAACTAAATAATAGAAGTAGAATAGTCATTAATCATACCATTATAGTTGACTATGACTTGGGACCAAAAGTGGATCAGCCTACGTTTAATCTTAGTACTACACATTGTTCCCTTTCATTTTTATTTTTTTTTTTGTGCTTAAAAATGATTTTTAACACTAGAACATAAATTGCTTTTAATGACATATATTTAGCGACATTTAATTTAAATATTGCTATTTCAAATTTTTTATAGTGTATATAGAGGATTTAGTGACATTTATTAGACTCTTTAACAACATATTAAAAAGTCACACTAAAGCTTTTAGCGACATAGGATCTAGTGACATTTTTCACAAATGCCACTATAGACTATAGTGACAATTACATATGCCACTAAAGACCAAATTAAGTGTCGATAAATCATTTTATGATGGAACTTAAAATAAAAACAAATAATTATTATACTAAAAATATGAATCAGTGGCATTTTATTAATGCCACTAAATCTAATGTCGCAAAAAGCTAAATTTGTTGTAGTGTAATTACTTTCTTTTATTTTGTTTATTCACTTTAAGTTTTTTAGTTTGTAAGAGAAGAATTTAAATTTGATTTTTGAAGTATATATTGAAGAAAACATATATTTATATGTGATTTTATTAGAATCATCTTGATGCAAAAAATTTAAATATATAATTTAAAATTTTTTTATAATGATTACTTAGAGATATTGAGACTCAAAATTTGTTTTGAATTACATGCAAAAAGTAAAATGAATAAACAAAAACCTTCAAAAAACAAAATGAACAAACAAAAAGAAACCGAGAGAATACAAGTTCAGGAATGAAAGGGTAAAGTGAGAATGAACTCAATACATTGTCAACAAAAATGACATTTGCTCCAACTAAAATAAAATTCAATTATCCTTATAGAAGATTTTTATTATTCAATTTTCCAAAAATAATTCTTTAGTAATAACAATAAAATAATAAGAGACACATGTTTCAATTTTGAATTCTTTTTCCATTATGGAATTATTAACTTTATTTAATTAAAACAAAAAATAATTTAACTTGATTGGAATAATAAAAATAATTTTATTAAATTAAAATACAAAAAAAAATATCAATAGCCTACCATATAAAAGAACACTAATTCTTTATTGAGAGCGTCTCTTCCTATCAACTTAATTAAAAAAAAAAAAAAAAAACTGTTGGTTATTACAATTTAAATTTCATTGTTTTTTTTATATATTTTTGCTCAATGAGCTGCTTGTATGGGCTCATCTCATGATACGACGGTCTCATTCAAGACTTGCTAATAAAAGAAACATTATAGTATAGATGATGCATTTAAAATAAGGTAAATTGTTACAGAAATTTAGCATATTACATGAACACAATTAGGGATGGCAATGGGTCGGACTCGGCTCGGATTATACATACTCCGTCTTTGCTCTAGATAATAGTTGGAGATTTTTTTTTCAGTCCACCTCCACTCGGAGTCGGATTATGTTGGAATTTAGAGTGTATAGTGGTTATCGGAAATGGTTTAATTAATTAAATTAAATAAATAATTTAATTAAATTAATCAAGTATATCCCAAGGTTACAAGGAAAAAGTGTTTTTAGAGAAATTAAAAGTCACTAGTCGCGAAAGGTTTCACGGATCGCGAACATCAGGCAGAATGCTACTGTTTTGTAAAAATTGAAACTCGCGACCAGTGACTATTTTCGTGACCCGTGAAATTCTGAAATTTCTGAATTTTTTTCTTGCGACATTTTGCTTTGTTTTGGTGGTTATATAATAACTTCCTACAGTTATTATGGTTATTTATAATCATGTTCCTTGGGTTATATGGGTTGAGTGAAAGGCGACATTGGATCGTGAATTGATCTCGTGTTTCACGGATCAACCTAGTATTTCGTGGAGCAACACCTTGCTTCATGAAGTAATGTGAGCTATCCTATAAATAGAGGATGCTTGTGTGTTATTCTACACATCCATAATTTCTGATTTCTTCTCTTCTTAAGCATTTCAATCAAGAACTTGCAATCCTTGATTGTGTATTTTCATATTGCCTTCCATTTAAGTTCATCTTGTGTCATTCTAATTTCCATGTGCTAGGAGATTAGTGTGATTCTTTGTATCTCAGAACGTATTTCTGGTTTGTTCCCAAGCACCGTGGTAGGGAGGAAATAACGTTTTAGGAAAGAGCATCTCGCCTAGAATTTATATCAAGTTCCAAAAAAATCTTCTAGTTACTTTGATCGTGTAGAAGATTGGTGTATCGGAGATCTCGATGGTGTACATAAGCAAGGCTTGATCGTCATATGTAATTGGGTTTTTCTATCACAAACTTGTATTTTAATTTATTGTTTATTTATAAATTAAAGTACATTTTCTAACAGATTATGCATACTCCAAATTTGCCCGACTCGGACTCTCAGACCTCCAACGGAGTCGGATTATTATCAAACAATATTGTTGTGATATTATACTAATGATTGTAAAGCATACAAAATTAACTAAATATATTTTTCAAATACAATTTAACAAAAAATATGTACTTTGAATTCAAGTTTAACAAGAGAAATAGTCCTACTACTATAATTTAACAAAATTTTCGCGCATATAGATTTGACGTATTTTATTTCTTTTGATCTGATTTGTCGTATTCTGATTTATTAGTCTAAATAAAAATACCAAGTAGTTTTTCAAAATCGAAAATTACAATTAGTATTATAAGAGAGAGTTTGAATTAGTCACGTCTAGAGGTGTTCAACGGGGCGGGTTATGTCAAATGTTAAACGGGGCGGGGCGGGTCAAGCCCGTTTAAATCCGACCCACTTCGACCCATTTTTTAAAAGTTAATATGAACAATTTTTTTATTATATTTTATGACCCGTTGGGTCGATCCACTTATGTTTATAATAATATCATTTAAAAATAAAAATAAAAAGTGGCAAATTTTTTTTCGCAATTAATTCTTATAATTACCCGACCCGACCCTTTACACCAAGGCCCGCTAATGACCCGCCCCGTCATTGACCCGACCCGCTAATGACCCGTTAAAATGTGATCCGACCCTTAACCCGTTGGGTCGACCTGCCCCGTTGAACAACTCTAGTAACGTCTAGAGTTTTAAAAGAAACAAAATATTGGTGTAAAAGTCAAATTCAAAGTCAGATTCCCTTCAGGGTCGGAGTCGGGTCAGACTGTCGGATTTTTATTACGGTCCAACTCCGGTCCGTCTCTAACTCGGGCTCGGGTCGTAAAGCGGATTCAGAGTCGGATGACTTTTTCCTCGAACTCGAATCAGATTATTTTCCTTGGATCGAGTCGAACTAGGGTCGGATTCGGACTGAATTGTCATCCCTAAACACAATCTTTATACATGTAAAAATATCTTAATTTAGGAAAATAAATAATAATGTACAACTAATTAGAATATTGCTCAGCAATTTATGGTTATATTGATTATTGTTTATTCAACTAATTGGACCACAAACCTCTGTTTATACTTTAAATGACAGACACATACCTTGACAATGTAGATGGGGCTTTGGGCTATGGTCTATGGGCAACTACCCTATGGGCTGTTGTTTGTGGGCTTTGGGCTTTGGGCTTATGGGCTATTAGTACAATAATTCATTGCAACTTTTAAGCATTGGTTTAATGAAGTTTAGATTTTTTCTGACTAAAACCAAAGTCATTTTTCAGATATCATAAATAATGGAAAATTTACAATTGTAAAAAAGTCATTTTTAATACTTTATTATTGGTCGAAAATTTGCAATCGCCTCAAAAAAAAAAAACCTAAGCCTAAATACGCAAGCACACTCTTATAAGCAGTTGGCTAATTCAACAAAAAGCTATTAGAAATGGCCAACACTTTTCGCCCTATAAATACAAACACATTTCTTTTGTTGCGGCCAACATAATAAGAGAAACAAAGAAACAGTGAATCAAAACCCAAATGATTTTCTCAAGTTAGACAAAAATCTCAAAGGTCACAATCATCTTAGACTTTCTGTTCCTCCTTATTGTGGCTGCCATTAAACCACATAATTTAAGAACTGTTGATTAAGTTTGCCATGGCTGGAAATTGAAGTATTTTAGCAGGGTGGCATTAAATTTCCACACCCTGTAACTCATATTAGTCCTTATGATGTGTATGTGACAAAAGTACAATGTAAATAGCAAAAGAGGATGAGAAAATTACCATTAACATACTCATAATATATGATGGTGATGGCCATGGTAGGGCACATGAGACTTGGGAGGTTCTACCTCACACACAATGTCCTCAAAAATAAAGGGTTTCAAATATTAAAGAATAATTTATGAATTATCGCCTTAAAGTTAAGTAGCTTTGCGAATTACAACCTCAATTTTTATTATTTGCGAATTACAACAATAAAAGTATCAAAGTCTACAGTGCAACGTTCAAGTTAGAATTTTTTAAGTTAAGTGATCTAAATAGCAGATTTTGATACTTTTGTGGTTGTAATTCGTAAAAAATAGAAACATCAAAGCTGCAATTTGCAAAAATCCATAACTTTAAGGCTGTAATTGGCAAAAAGTTGATAGATGATTAATATGATAAGCTGATTTAAAACCTGTTGATATAAACAACTTGTTCAAAAATATCTTTTCTATAACAATAACTCATTTCAACCAGCTAATTTACCAAAAATCCAACCGTCTATTTATATCAAAATAAGCTAACATTGTTCAATAAACTATTTTACAAAAACACCTTTTTAATATACCGGAGTACATTCAGAAAGAGTACATTGAGACGACCTCAAATATGTAGAACGCAAAAGGTTATAAAATTTTTGCAAGTTTTGCTCCACCTAGTACTACACAAGTTCATGTTTTAGCCTAACAAGAGGCCCATACAGGACCAACATGGAGACGTTTTCCTGACCTTACTATAAATGCAAATGCACATGGAATTGCTACATATTTCTTTCTTTGTTTTTTTTTTTTTTGGGGTGTGGAGAATTTAAGACGAAACTACTAAAAAATACCTGGAACGGATCCCCAAGGCATGAAATGCAGTTGGTCCATAAGCATTCATAAACCGACCATATGTAACAATCTCGAACAACTTATAATGACATTGCTACATGGAACCACTCGAGTAAAAAAAATTTCCTCACCTATCTCTCTCTACCTTCTTCATTTTACTACATTAAATTTTGCGTAGAAATATTTACTAAAATAATTTATTCCATCAATGAAAAAACAAAAAAATTTTCCCCACTACCTTCTTCCTCCTACTTTTTTACTCTACCTCTTTATTACTCTCTTAGTTTTTATTTTAAAATTTATTTTAAAATTTATCCACCAATGAAATACCAAAATTTTCGAGTCACTTACATTTTTTTGGAAACATTTACAAATTTTTTTTGTGAGCTTTTACTAAATGGGAGTAAGTACTTCAGAAAAAACATCCCACTCAAACAAAATTTCTTCACCTATGGGAGTGGTCTTAACAAGCACAAAATATCCCATAACATGTTTATGTCCAAGAAGCAAGGTTAGCCATACAATTAGTACTCCATACATAGTGCAAAAACTGTTGGGATGAGTTATCCCACATCGACAAATTGAAAACGGTGTGCATACTTTATAAGCTATTGGAGACCTTCTTCCCATTGCCATATGGTTTTGGGATGACATATATCTCCTTGGCTTGTGAAGTGTGTGCACCTCGTGTTTTCCCCGATAATTGCTGGCATTCACAATAACTCCAACCTAATTTAACAAAAACAAGGCCTCATCACTGTATTGCTACTTTATTGTAAAGTTTTTAAGTTTATTACAACCAAAATATAGGCCACATTGACCGTGAAACTCCATACATATTGCAAAAACAAGGCCGTACTAATTTTCGTCATCACTATCTTCAACAATTCGTCTCTTAGACTTAATATCACGATCCTTTGGTACGTACTAATTTTTGTCGGTTTGAACTTTCCAGTCAGTCAGATGGGGGCGGAGATTTATATAGGAATTCCAATCATAGGTTGTTTCCGCTAATATTGCTTCTTCTCAACCCTTTTTGGCTCGTTCAGGTGATGATAAACCGAGCTCCATTAACCTGCAAAAACGCGTAATGGTTAGCCTCAAACTATTTCAAAGTGATTACGTAATTGATTTCGATGAAGCAATAAATATTCGCACTCCATTTCATTACCCCAATGTCGTTAAATGACTCCCATTTACGTGGATTTGAAAGGTTGGATATATGCAACCTTACCCTTATTAGTGATAACAAAGAGGTTTGTTTCTGATTGACCCTTGGCAACAAACATCATATGTAACTTCACACAAATAAGAAATGCACATAATTTAATAATTCATCACATACACTATGTTTGAAAAGCAAATTAGGAGAGAAAAGAAAGGAAAGGAAGGGGAGGGAAAAGAGAGGGAAATACTCCATTGTTTGTATAGGAAGGAAAGAAGGGGAAAGAAAGAAATTGCATTTTCCTTCCATATCTTTCCACTTATGGAGAGATTTGTATGTTAACAAAATAAAGGGACTTAATCCCTTCAAATCCCTTCCCTCCAAATCCTCAACCTCACTTTTTGCTAACCAAACAAGATATTCTTCATCCCTCCAAATCTTTTCTTTTCTTTTCCCTCCATTTCCCAAATCCAAACAAGGCCATAATGTCATAATAGAACACATTTCTCTCGTATCTTCTAGCAAGGCACATTCAAATTCCGTCTCAACAATTGTGCTATCACGCTTTAGCACAAATGCAATACCAGAAACAATGTCACATGATTCGCTAGTCTCTCGCGAAACGTGAAATGAAAAAAGCGAATTAAAGCGAATTATGAGCAAATTTAAACAAATCGCAAATATAAAAAGCGAACAAGCTGGCGAATTATGTTACACTGACCAGAAAAGAACGTAAAACAAACTGAATCGTCAAAAGATGTTATCTTATCATTACAGAAATTGAAAGCTCGAAAAATCTTAACAGTGTAGCATAAGAGAGTTGTCAGGTAATATCATTGACGCTCTAGTACTTCATTCTTCACAATAGAAAACAATAGTGTTGTTGTTTGTCTAATTCTAAATCTTGGTCCACCTAAGTCATATCAATTTTGATGAAGCCCAATATGAAACTATTGAAATGCTTAATTTTCAATACATTGTAGGTACATCATACATGAAGAATGACTATTGAGTATTGACATCTAGAATTGACATCAAATGAAACATGTAGAAAGCCATCCAATTTTCAACATGTATAAAACTCATTCTTCAGTGAACAACAGTTTTGGAACCGCAGGACTCAAACTCAGTAAGAGCACAATCGATATATAAATAATTCATTAAAAGTCTTTTAAAAATCTAAATAAATATAAATGTTTAGTCTAGTAGAGAAAAATTAACACAAATTCTTGTGTGAAACTGTCTTAGTGAAATGCTTTTCACATATGGACAAAATAGTCTAACTAATACAATTATTAGTATATGGACTTCTTAATTTGAGGTCATCTTACAGTGAGACAGTCTCTTACAAGAATAGCTCTAAAATTAATTATTAATACATTTATGTTTAAAGAAGTTTGGTAATATAGGTCTCGCTTTGATTCTTAGCAACTCCTTCTAAGCTTTTAATTTTACTTTTATGTTAGTGACTTCACTTGCGGACACGGGAGCCAATTGGATTTGCCTAGGGCTGTAAATTTGGTTACTCGGTCGGGTTTTGGGTCGGATTTCACCGGGTTCGGATATTCTCGGGTTCGGGTTTTTTCAGGTGATTTAGTGTTTTGAATCAGGTCGATTCGGTTACGGGCCCGATCGAGTGCGGGTTTGTATCGGGTTAATACCACACTGGGTCGGTTTTGGTTTCGGGTCATATCCATTTCAGTTTGGATTTGTATCGGGTTCGGTTAATACAATTTGGATCCAAATCGGTTATGCTGCAGGTCGAATCGAGTTTGATTAGACTATGGGTCGGGTGGTTTTAGGTTAACGTCAATTCGGATTATTTTGGTTCGGGTTAACTTCGGATCGATTATATCATTTTTGAGTTGTGCATTTAGTTATTCTTAGGATTCGGGTCGATTAAAATCCAATTAAATTGACTTTTATGTCGAATGAAATTTATGGTTCTTATACAATTAATTTATGTTGAAATCGTTGTGATTGGAGAATGGCGAGTTGTAGTCGGTTAATTAAGTTGTCGGTTAATAGACAAATTTGGTTTAGCCTAAGATAAAGTTGATAAGATTTGATTGTGGGCCTGCATTTATTGTTTAATTTTAGATAAACTAAACTAGATTCAATTCAATTAAACTTATTATTAACTGAATTAAATTTAATACGGTTAAATCAAATTATATCGCTTAATCACATTGTCGGGTTAATCTCGAGTGTTAATTATGGGTCATTTTGGGTGGGATTACGTCGAGTACCTATCGGGTTAAAGACGGGTTCGAGTAGCAACAGGTCGGGTGCAAATTGAATTCGGTTAACCACATTGTCGGGTCAATTTCGGGTGTCGGTTGTTCTCGAGTCGGGTATCGGTCGATTATTGGTCTAAAATAATCGAGTACATGTCGGGTTACGGGTCAACATCAGGTCGAGTTTCGATCGGTTAAAGGTTACTGCACCTCGGGTCAACCAACGGGTCGAATACAGGTCGATTTCGGGCAGTATTACAGGTCGGGTTAATTTTTTACGGCCCAGATCTGCCTAGGTTGGAACCTTTGTATCTTTATAACACACATCCGACATCCAACAATACAATTTAATGTAATTTCTAGCTAATCTAAAGGGTAAGGTTTGACATGAATGACTCTAATGTATCATCAATTGTATAAATGCAGATAAAAACAATATAGGGTTCAAAAAAAAAATCATCCAAATTAATACTTCTGAAAAACAACAGAAGTTAATGAATGAGTAGGAAGCAAGTCATTTCACGTGAACAGAAGAGTGGTGGAGCCTTCTTTTTCTCCAAGTAGAAAATTAACACAAAAAACTCAAATGGGTGTGCAGTTTCAGCAATTCATCTGGACAAAAGGTTTTAGGAATAATAAAGCGCAGCAATAATCACGTCGAAATCTCAATTCCATAGTGTAAAAACAAGGTTGCATCGCATCGTATGAGATTGTCTGTGTTGATGTGTTGTAAATGTTTTCAATACAAACGAACCGATATTCCCCGCGGTGTAAAGGTATAAAAAAACCGCATTTTGGCCGTATCAAGGGAGATTTTATGATTCGGACGATAATTAGGAGTTACGATAACCGCATCACTCTTGTTACTACATTACTGTTTCGTTACTGCGATAGCAACTGTTACCGCATTTTTACACTATTACACTATGCTCAATCCACACTATGCTCAATCCCATCAAAAGCAGTCATGTGCATGAAGTAAGAATCATAAAGAACACTTTTACCACATTCACTTCTAAAATGAATTATAAATTCTTGCAAAGTTCATATTTATTGTAGGCCTCTCTCCACTTCATTAAGAATCTAGCATCCCTAACTCTCCATGTTCTTTGTATGCTTCTTAAAATGATAAAAACTAAATATATTAGTCAAAAATTGGGAGGATAAATAAAAATAAATTGCCCTCAACATCAATTGGATTTAGAGTTGGGAAAATTTACACTTTGGTGGCTATGTTCCATTTTAAAACAATTAGCGAGCTCTTCTAGCCAACACGTGTCTTACATTGCTACATTGTACACATAGTGTAAAAATTAGATTGCATCGCTTTCAAAATAATATAGCAATATTCCCCACGTTGTGAAGGGGTACAAAAACCCGCATTTTGGACCGTTTTAAGGAATATATAAGGCTTTCGATCAAAATTTGGTGTTTACGATCACCACATAACTCTCATTACCCCATCAGTGTGTTTTTACCGTGATCGCGACCGTTGCAGCAATTTTGCACTATGGTTCTATATGAAAGCGTGTAATGTGCCATGTGAGCAAAAACAAGGTCGCATTGCATAGCCGATATTATAAACATTTTCAAAAACCAAAATGAATTAATATTTCCCGCCTTGTGAAGGTGTACAGAACCCGCATTTTGGGCCGTTTCGCAATACACCCCAACACCAGCTCACATATCTAATGTGGAGAGCTTTAGCAAGACTTCCTAGGACAAACAATTTAAAGATGCTTATAACCCATGAAACTTCAACATCAAGAAGAATTAATGACCAGTAGAGAAACTTAAAATGTTTATGAATAAAGCTATATATGTGATAGAAGAAGTTCAATCCACAAAACTAGTTTATCCATTTGATTAAGAAATGTCCTTGTCAACAATTCAGGCAAAGGATTTCATTTTCATGATTGTATCTGATATTACCAACTACTTTCTATAGTCATTAAATTCCAGGCTGAGAAAATAAAGTGCAAACAAACAAGTAGTAACCTTGTTAGGTACTATCTACAGCTCCTGTTGGTTTAATATGTGGAGCTCTTCCATTGACACAGTTGTGCAAACACATTCATGAGTCTATTCATTTTACAAAGTTCCTCATTCAATATCAGATTTGGAGGAAGTTAGATTATTAATCAAGTAGGCTATGAGGGCCATAGTCCCAAAATGGGTAATGGCCACGGAGTGCGGTACCGGACACGGTAATGTGATAATAGGGTGATGTGTTCATTGTATTACATGGCTGTAACGCGTCGCGTCGGCCACATTATAAAGGTTTTCAAAAACAACTAACTAACCGATATTTCCTGTGTTGTAAAGGTGTAAATTAATCGTGTTTTGGATTGCATCAAGCGATATCTTATGTTTCAAGTTTCAACCGATATTTAGGTCTTGTGATAACTGCATCACTACTGTTACCACATCACTGTTTTTGTTACAACAATCACGACTGTTAACGCATTGTTATCTATGGATGTGCTTGTCGTACCAATAAATGTTGGTCAAACCATAAATATCTCTTAAAGCAGGCTAAAATGTAGCTTTTTACACCTTTAGGATGCGGGTGTAATACCAATTCAGTAGCTTTGTAAACCTTTGCGATGCAACTGATACAATACGATGCTACCTTATTTTTGCACCAAGATTGAGGGCTCTTATGGACAGTAGTAAACTTCAGTAATTAGGCAGGGACTTAATCTGTACATTATTTCTTTTAAATAATGAAACTACCAAATAGCAGAAGCATGTTCAAGTTTCAATAATGACCAGTCTACTAATGCTCATTTCAAATTTGAAGTGTGAAAGTCAACACAGCAGGCCAGCCAAAAATATAGACCTGTTCTAAGTCTAAAGACCCACTGATACATTCTATTCAGAAGCCCAGGCCCCAGAGCCACACAGTCTCAATACATATCATAGGCCACTACAAACTTCATTAATGAGTCCTCACTAGGGGTGTTCAATGGGCCACTACAAACTCGATAAGCTCGTGTCCAATGACAAGTCAAACGCACAACCTAATCCCATAGAGAAGCCCAAAATCACTCACAATCACAAAACCTTCACTTTCTCGATTGCGTATACAATATCATTAATAGACCCAAGTTTGTAAATAGGGTCACCCATTGTATCTTTCTAACCACACTAAAAAGCCTCCTCCATAGAAAAGTCACCAAATCTTACAACACAAAAATATAGTTTCATGCCATGTATCCACATAAAGAAGACACAAAATGCACACATTGCCAAATCATTTGGTGTTCAGTCTCCAAACTCGCACAAATGTTTTACCCGATTTGAAACCTTTGCATTCCGAATAAAGTAGAAGGAAAGCAGTATACATTATAGTTTTGTGATTATATAAGGCAAAAGTAGTGAGAAAGCGTTAAAAAATCAACCAAACACACTTTTGTCTTGGAGATCTGACAAAGAACCGAATTTTTAACTCATCAATAAGACAATAACCATTAGTTTGGCGCTTAAACCATTTAATTATTGATGCTTAGTAGGGATCCGTGTACATGATGAACTAAATTCCATTTGAAATGAAATCTTTGGAATAAATCAATGCAATTTAGAATCTATGAAAGGACATCAATTCACACCATCATACATGATGAGAGTCCCAAAAAACAACAACCATCATTCCTCAACTTCGGCACATGTGAACTAAGTAGCTCTCTTTTTTTAAGCTATTCCAGAGAACAGAAATATTTTCATAATTCACTGTCTCCTACCTACACCTATTTGGAAGACCTTCCGCCTAGATAAAGTTTGTTGAAGTGCCCATGTGTTACCACATGTGAGTTGTCCCACATCGGAGAAAGAGAAGAGTATGCATCACTTTATATACTCAAGGAGTAACTCCTACTATTACCAATTGGTTTTAGTAGTGAACCTTCTTTGGGTTTATGAGTGGACTACTTCTCTTCCTTGTTTAGGTTGCCCAAGCCCATTTTCTAAATTCTATCAAAGTTTCCACGCTTAACTTCAATATCTATAATACGACTTCTCCTCTCATTAACAACCTTAGCAAGAGAGAACTAATTCAGAGCCATCTTCTTTAGCCTACTCAAATTTCATCTTGATTATTACCTACTACTTAAAACATGTTGGTACAGTTTTTTCATCACTAGATTAGACTAGAAGTCAACCTTGCAATAAAGGGTGATTCACGGGTCACATCATTTTTGGTATAGAGTTTGACCTCCCTTGACCATGACCTAGAATGTCCGCTGGGGATAAATACTACAAGTGGGTAAATGACTTTTTTATTCCATTAATTCAGTCACTTATCCAAACGGATTGAACAAACTGGGTTGGGAGTTTGGAACTTGTTGGGAATGACTTAACTTTTTCCATGGGTTGTTTGGATTTGGTTACTTCAATTCTTTAACTTAAAATCCCAAATTGTTGGTTACTTTCGGTTTAGGCAAAAAATTTAGTTATATTTTACATTATTACGCATGTCCTAATATTCTTATCTCATTGGCTTGACCATGTGTAAAGAAGACAAAAAATTGCTAACATTGCACAAGTTGGCAGAGTAAAATGTTAAAACTTAAGGAGCTTAAAGAGATTGTGGTAGGTTATACTGGCCTAGAAAACCGGAGTGAAGAACGACATGAACAATTGAGATTTGCTTGAGAATATGACAATAAAGAGGAATGAATGGAAAAGGAGAACATATGTTGATTTGTTGTTGGGCATTCTTACCAAGAGACCCCTATGTCCGTTAAACATTAACATTATGATATATACCAACCAAGGTTGTCAGGATCGGAATTCTACGTAGGATCGTTGACGGGGTAGGATCGAAATTGGTAGAATCGAATCGTAGGATCGTGTGATCCTACAAATATGCATTGATATGCTTTAAATAACTAATTTTCAATTGTATTGTTCCTTTTTATAGTTTTAAAGTTTAAATTTATACTTATTTGCATTCAATTAATAAGTTTTGTAAAAGAATACCTTTAATAATTATTTTTAAGATGCGAATCAAGAAAAACTTGAATTTTAGACATATTAATATAATTGTTTAGATATCTACATATATATACATAAGTAAAATCTGGATTATATATTTTTTTTTACGATTGAAACTACCCTTATAGGATCGGATCGTAAGATCGTAGGATCGTAAAATCGTGTTATGATCCTACTACTTAAATCCTGGAGCTATGTAGGATCGTACAATTCTACCGAAATTAAGATCCTACCTACGACCCGGATCGGTCGCCTAATTTTGGATCGTAGGATCGTTAGAATCGTTGATCAGGATCAAGATTCTGATAACCATGATGCCAACACCTTGCACCTATTATGAAGCCAATTGATGCATAAAACATCTAAGCATTCTCTAGTTCTATATCAAATGCATCTCTTCCTTCTCCCCGCTTCTAGCGTATTGAAGAAAGGGATTGAGCGTATTTTGAGTTCTAATATTATAAGTTGTGAAAAGCAACTAGAAGTAAGAATGATGCTATTGCACAACTCTAACGTACTGTTTGGTAGGTGGTAATAAACGTTGTAATGGGATCTAGTGTAAATTTAGTTAAAAAATCTCTAGGCTACCTTGATGTCCATGCATGTCCAACTCCAATCATCTCACTGATAAAATTCATCCCAATGTATTACCATTGTGAGAGATGGTATTAGGTGGTAATGAAAATTTATAAAAAACTTTTTTATGATCAAAGTTTCATCAGCATGGGAAAGACAAGGAACTTTTGATGAAATTTTACACTATAAATCATTCTCATTACCATCATTTAGTAACACTAACCAAACGAGCCATAAGGAAAATAAACTTATTTTATCCAAAATAAAGTAAGAATCTTATCTACAAGTAATAGAGGGGGAGCACTAAACCACTTTAAATGGTGACTAGAAAATACTATGTCTCTTTATGTAAATGTACCAACCCTAATATGTCTAATTTTCGTATGCATCAATAAATAGAAGAACCAATAAGAGAAAAAAAAATGGTCAGCCATCACGCCAATAAGCATCGAGGAAGGCATCTAGCAGTATCCAATATATAATCTTTTGGCTGTTGAATTTTAGAAAAGCTAGAAAAACGTATAACTACACTTATACGATGTTTAAAGTAGTCTTTGTGTTGTATTAAGATAGTTTTCTCTTCTTTCTATTCTCATAGAAGGAACTACAATTATGTTCATGTGGAAGGTTTATCTTAGTAACAACTGAGCTTAGTAAAATTCGATGATGTAAAGAAGGTTCAAGCACATTATGGTTAATTGTGATTGCCTACTAATCATCTCATGATGGATCCTAGGAACTCCAATGGTACCAATGTTCTTTACCAAAATAAAAAATAACGATAGCTACTACAAATTGTGTAGTTGGTTGCTATTTGATTTTCAACATATGGATGGGGTCTTAAAAGGTTATTGTTCCTTATGCCTTGGTTATCTTAGTCTTTAACTATATATGAATATAAAATAGGGCCCTCGACCATAGTATCCACCTTGAAAGCATCAACATTCAATCACCATACCATATTAGGATAATGAAATGGACAATGGTGAAGCGGTAATAAAATAGTGAAGTGGTAACGAGCTTGATGTGGTAAATAAGAAGCCAAATATCATCTAAAAGCAAGTGACATTTACACCTTTTGTTTCACTCGATTATGCACTTATCCTAATGCTAAATGGCAGTAATGACTAATGAGTGTAAAGCCATAATGAGTAATGAGATTTCTAACAAGTGTGAAGCGGTAACGTGAGTGGTGCAGTTATCATAGCCAACATTCATCCTGGTGAGCAAGGATACTTAAAGAGATATGAAGTGAAAAGTGTTGCTAGAGTCATTGAAGAAGCTGATAGGGAAGCAAGGAGGATGCATACTTAACTTGGATAAAAATGAATAATTGTATCACTCATCCAGCTAAGGGCATTGTAGAAGAAACAAAGGGTGATATGGTTGTGAAAAAGAACAACGTCATAGTACAGGCAGAGGCAGAACTTCTAAGGGGCGGGTAGGCAAGGGCGAAGCCAGGATTTACAATCACGGGGGGCTGAATTGTCAATATAATAACAAGTTATTTACTCCCACCTATTCAAAAAAATTGTCCACTTTGGGTTGGACACGGATTTTAAGAAAATGGTTGTTGGGATATTTTAAGTGATTATAATAATTGTAAAGGTGGTAGTTGGGGTATTTAAATGATTATAATAATTGAAAAGATGGTAGGTGAGGTATTTTAAATAATATAAGTTGGGGTAGTTGGGGGTATTTAGGTAAAAAAATTTTGTCAAAAATAGAAAGTAGACAATTAGAGTAACTTGACTAAATAAGAAAAGTGGACAATAATTTTGAATAGGAGGGAGTATTATATAAAAACTAGTTAAACTATGAAAATTTAAATCATATATACTGAATTAACTTAAATCATAGAAAAAAAAATTATATTTGACAAATAGAGTTGAAGCTTTTCTATAATTACCCATTTGAAATTTGTGACTTCATATATTTGTCTTTTTAGTCTCCAAAAAAAAACTACTATTAAAATTAAGATAACAAAAATATAAAGACACACACTAAAAAGGATGAATGTGCATTATGAAAGATAGATAGTAAGGACTTTTATAGTATAAATTAAATCTGCCCATCTTATATGAGACCGTCTCTCCATGAGACGAGTCTATACAAGTAAGCCCATTTGTCTAAGTGATCACTTTAAGGTTAACAGTAGGTCTTATGGGAGACCGTCTATTGTATAGACGAATACCACAAAGCCCAGCCCAACCACAAAATGGGTATTTTAATTTTTGGAGTAAAAGGAAAAAGAAAAAAAAATAAATAAAAATGAGTATTAACCGCTAGCAGGTGTTTTGGGAAACCAAATGGTTATCCCTTTCCCCAGACACTCTTAACTGCTTCTTCTTTGAAAAGTTCCTGCAAAATTATTTGACCCCAAAATTGGCTAGAATACCAAAAGACACTCCCTCTTCCTTGATAATTTCAAGAACATCAAAACTAAAGACAAAGGCTTCAATTGTTCTTAATGGCGGATGAGAATTTTAATTCTGTTTTTTGTTTTTCTTCTCCAAGCTTCATCAATGGCTTCAATGGCGGATGAGAATTTCCAAAATGAAATGGAAGACGAAGGTACTAATGACGAATACTAATTGTTCTTAATGGCGGATGAGAATTTCCAAAATGAAATGGAAATTCATCAATGGTGGATGAGAATCTCCAAGCTTCTTCCAAGCTTCAATGGCGGATGAGAATCTCCAAGCTTCTTCCAAGCTTCAATGGCGGATGAGAATATTTGTGATAAATAGAATTTCCAAATGGATGAATTTCCAAGATTACCAATTGTAAAACTGGATTTATTATTATTGAAGAATACTAATTTTCAAACTTCTTTAATTCTCTTTTAATGAAGAATACTAATTTCCAAACTTCTTTAATTCTGTTTTTTTTTTTCAATAAATTCTAATTAAAATTATTTAAATTTGATCAATAGTGTATTGTAGTTTATTTAATTATTAATTTTTTTTGTGTATTTCAGCACATGGAGATGGAGATGATGCCAACGACCTTAACAATGCTATATGCCTCTATGAAGGTGTGTTTGGGAATTTAATGGTTTATGTTTGGTGCTATAATAACGTGTGTTTGGGACTAAACTATCTATGTTTGGGGTTTTAATGGTATATTTTTGGTGCTCTAATGATGATACAGCTACGATATAATTGTTCATGTTTATGTTTGGTGCTATAATGATGTGTATTTGGAGCTATAACTGTCTATGTTTGGGGTTTTAATGGTATATGTTTGGTGATCTAATTATGATGAAAACAACCATATAATGGTTTATGTTTATGTCTGGTGCTATAATAATGTGTGTTTGGAGATATAACTGTCTATGTTTGGGGTTTTATCTGTATATGTTTGCTGATCTAATTATGATGACAACGACCATATAATGGTTTATGTTTATGTTTGGTGCTATTATAATGTGTGTTTGGGATTATAATGCATGTGTTTTGAGGGTTTAATGGTATATGTTTGGGGGTTTAATGGTATATGTTTGGTGCTATAATAATGTGTGTTTGGGATTATAATATTTGTGTTTTGGGGCTATATGGGTATATGTTTGGGGGTGTAATGGTATATGTTTGGGGGTTTAATGGTATATGTTTGGGATTATAATGCCTGTGTTTTGGGGGTTTAATGGTATATGTTTGGTGTTATAATAGATTGTGTTTGGGTCAATAATTTTTATATTTGAATATTTGCATAGATGATTGTAATGAAGTAATTGAGGCTTCTGAAGCAAATAAGCAGAAATGTGCTACATCTTTGGTATTATAATATGTTAAGTTAGGGATTATAATGTGTCACTTATGGTGTTATAATAAGTCCTTTTTGTATTACATTTGTTGTTTAGGGTATGTCTTGAAGATTCAAAGGAACGTGCACAAACTGTTGTTTACATGATTCATCAAGGAAACGTTAATGTTAAATGTACGTGTAAAAGCTTTGAGGCATGTGGCTGGTTGTGTTGTCATTGTTTACGCATACTTCATAATCACTCCATAGATAAAATACCGGAAAAGTACATCCTATCTCGATGGACAAAGGGTGCCAAAAAAAGTGTGTGGGAGAAGATATTCAACAACGAAGATCCTAGTAGTCAAAACAATGATAAGCAACAAAGGTTATTATCTCTTCAATGGAGGCACAATGTTATGCGGAAAATGTATAATATGATTTTGAGAGCACAAAACAACAAAGATGCTAGAAGGTTGGTTGATGAAATGTGTAACAAAACATATGAAGAAGTACAAAAGTTGTTAGATAAGTCACTTCAAGAACAACCATTTGTTAATAGTGTATCGGGTGTAGGAGTCTTGGTATTAGACCCCGAAAATTCAGTTACTAAGGGGCGAAGAAAGAGGATCAAGGGCCATTTTGAAAAAAGAAAGAGCTCGACCCAAAAGGACTTCGGAACTGCAACACCCAAAAAACATATAATATAGATAATGTAGTTGATGTTTTATATTTAGTTCATTTTGATGTTTTATAGTATGGATTTATACATTACTCCAGTTCATTGGTATTTTAAATCCAAAACTAAGTATAACTATAAAAACAAGTCATTATACTCCTAAACTTAATGAGCATAACTCCAAAACTTGAAATTTTAATTCAAACAGTTAAACACTATAAAGTATACACTACACGCCCAAACTTAGCTTACAAAACGTAGACATTATAGCGCTAAAAATTAGACATTATACGCCCAAACGTTGCCATTATAACCCTAAAACTTAGACAATATACCATTACGACTCCAAAACTTAGACATTATAACTCCAAAACTTAGCCATTATAATTCCAAAACTTAGACATTATAAATCCAAAACTAAGCCATTATAACTCCAAAACTTAGACATTATAACTCCAAAACTTAGACATTATAACTCCAAAAATAAGTCATTATAACTCCAAAACTTAGACAATATAACTACAAATTTATTCCTTAAAGATCAAGAACTTGTACATTATATCTCCAAAACTTAAACATTATAATTCCAAAACTTTGACATTATACCTCCAAAACTTATATATTATAACTCCAAAAAAAAGTCAGTATAACTCCAAAAATTAAGTCTTACTAAAAAGTTGTAAAAATAAGTCATTAAAGCTCCAAAATTAGTTCATTATAACTACAAATCTTGGTCAATATATCTCCAAAACTTAAAATATATAAAGCAAATATGTCTAGTTACAACTTTAAAACATGTACAACTAAATGTTCTGAATAATAAGAACTAAATGTCTTCAATAATTAGCATAAAAACAACAAATTGTCTTCTTTTTTGTTCATTACTTAAATTGTCTTCTTCCTTTGCCTTGTCTTCAAGCATAAAAACAGCAAATTGTCCTCAAGAATTAGCAAAAAAACATTTCAAACATTTACAAGTTCAAATATGTTCATTACAACAAAAAATTTTCAAATCAAATTGTCTTCTTTTTTGGGGCATTTTTCCTCTGCCTTTTAGCAACTATTTGGGCAAGTTTTTGGCATGCTCTCGTGCGCTTCTTAGGAGTAATAACTTTTAGAGGATCGGGAGTCCTAGCGGCCAAAATTTCAGAGTTGCCAAAATACATCAAAATTTTCCTTTGGAAAAGGTCCATGTTTAGGTCGCTTAGTAAGATCCTCGTCAAAATGGTAGCCCGATATAGCCTCCGATCAGCAAGCTACAAACATACATCACATATTATATACATCACATTTAATATGTGTTAGTGACAAAAGAAGGGCAAATAAACATCAAACACATACATTATAGGTGGTTTTATCTTATCCCCAAACATATACATTATAAAAAAGGAATTACAGCACCAAACATAAACCATTATACCCCCCAAACACTTACATTACAACACCAAACATATACCACCGAAACAAAAATCAAAATATATAGAATATTTCGTCAAATACCCATTTCAAGAACAATAAATCAAAATAAAAAAAAATCAGAAAAACCATAAAACTCAGAAAAACCAAACAGTGAATTTCGACACCCATTTCAAGCAAAACTCAAATACCCATTTCAAGCAATAAATCAAATACCCATTTCGACAATGGAAATCTAACAATGGAAATCTAACAAATCTCAGAACAATGGAAATCTAACAAATCTCAGAACAATGGAATTTCGACACCCATTTCAAGCAACAAATTTCGACACCCATTTCAAGCAAAACTCAAATACCCATTTCGTCATATACCCATTTCGACACATTTCAAGAACAATAAATCAAAATCAAAAAAAGAAATATAACAAATTTCAACAAATGTAAAACCAAAATATACCCATTAAAAAAGAGAGAACAAAATCAAACAATAAATCTAGCAATCACAATCATAAAACTCAGAAATTTCAAAATCATAAACAATTATAAAACCCATTTAAATTTCGAAATAACCATTAAAAAACAAGTTAAAATGTCGAAAATCATACCTAGAATTGGAGATCTGGAACAATATAAATGTTGAGGAAGAAACCGAAACCACACAGTAGAATAAACCGAAAATCGAAAGCCCTCTTCCTTGAAAATCGAAATGAAAATCTCAGAACAACCAAATGGAAAACTCAAAAAATCGAAAAGGAACTCTCAGAAATGGAAATCTCAGAAAATCGAAATGGAAACCAAATGGTTGAGGGAGATGGCGCGAGGTTGAGTGTATTGGAAATCTCAGAATAATGAATGAAGAAGGAGAGGTTGAGTGTCTTGGAGTAAGAGTGTAACTGTTGGGAAACCGAGAATATGATTACACTATGGCGCGGTATTCAATGAAATTACTTATTTTAATTTTTTTTTTTAATTTGAAAACTACTGATTTCCTATTAATAGAAGATGGGCCGACCCATTTTAGTCCGTCTATCCTATAGACGGACTTCCCTGAGAATTTGTGTAAGGTTAATTATAAGTGTTACTTTAAGATTAAAAAGTCATCACTTTAAAAATAAATGTACATTGGGCCAATGCAATTAAAATGGTCTACTAAAAAATAATAGTTCAAATTTGGGTTTGATCCTTTACCTTAAATTACAAATATGTTACCTCAACTATTGACCTATAGTAATTTTTATTACAATTATGTACTCTTTAAATTATATAATATATTAGTAAGGGGGTCGAAACCAAAATTACAAAGGATTACACTTTCGGCAAGGGGGCCGGTGTGGCTTCGCCCCTGCGGGTAGGGGCTTTGCCCCCCTGAGATTTTCGGCAAAACATTTTTAGTATACAACTATCATTTTATCAACGATTAAACAAAACACTAATCTTTAATTGAATGAATACGTATCTGAAAGGTTGAAATAGAAAGTTTCAATAAGAAGAGAGTAATAGGAGAAACAATAGCTACCATGCAAATGGTTATGAAAGGGAATAGAAGAAGGGGAGAAAGACGATTCAAAGAGGACGAAAGAGATTTAAAAACTACATTTGCAGTGTTAAAGCAAGTAACAATATTCTTAACTTGGACGATAACTTTAATCATTTAATCGAACATGCTTTATCTTGTACTTTGGAGAATAATGATAAAGATGTGTCGGGTTGCATAGGATTGAAGTTTGGGTCACTTGATAAAGTGTTGCTCACACGAGGCAACAAAGTGTGAAGAAAAATAGGCTCGCTCGACCCACTGGAGGCCGCTCGACCAGGTCGAGCGAGTGAGGCTAGTCGAGCAGGATGGTCAGAATGAAACGGAAAGTTTCTGGAATGTGGCTCGACCTTATGCTCGGGTCGAGCGGGTCTGGTCTTGGTCGAGCAAGCAGTCAGTGAGCAGCATAGGATTCTGTTTTGGTCAGAATTCTTGTGTAGTCATTGAATAGGTGCATTACTTCTTTGTTTAATGTAATGTTTATTGTGATGTTTATTTCTATGGTTAATTATCATAGTTATTAGGGAGTTACTAGTGAGTTTATGGTGATTAATGTGAGATTCTAAGAATCACACCCATCTTACACTATAAAAGGGAGTGTAATTCTTAGAGCAAGAGACACCACAAACACACATTGAGGGTTTACTTGTGCATTGCTAGAAACTAGAGGAGTATTCTTGCTTTGCATTAGTATTTGAGATCTTAAGAGGTTGTTCTTAAGATAAGGGGGTTTATTATAATTGTATTGTTGAATCTTTTATAATAAAACATCATTTGAGGGGGAGGTATCAAAGATACCTCATAAACACTTGTGCCATTTTTGCTCTATTTTTCATTTGTGTTTCTTTTGTTGAACCTCCATTGCACCGTTTCTTTCATGCAGATTAAAGACTACTTTTTGGGGAGCAATTAAATTAGAAATTGGGTAATTGGGAACTGGGTTGAACTAAAATGGGTTGATTGAAGCATTAGGTAGTGTAGGCGCCACGTGTTGTAGGTGGGCAATTATTACTCCTTCCGTCTCACTTATTTTGCATGGTATGTTCCATTTGTTTTGCATAATTTTTATTTTTGGACAATGACTCATTACTTTTCTTTAATCTCATCATGTATTTTAACTCTTATTTAATTTCATCCATTACAACCACACAAAGAGCCTTTCCGGCAATTAAGATGGTGAAGACTAAACTTTGTAACAAAATTGGTGAGGATTTGCTTGTTGATAGTATAGTGATATAAATTAAGAGACAAATAACCAAGATATATACTCTAAAATGAAATTATCGATGATTTTAAAGTACTAAAAAAGGGTCGAGTTTTACTTTGATTCAAATTTATATTATGATTTTTAGTTGTATTGATTGACTATATTTTAGTTGAATTCAAAAAATTTTCGTTAACTTCGGCCCTCGTAAAATTATGTTCGAGTTTCGCCACTGAGTATAGGGAAGTAAAATTCACAATTCAAATATATTATACTAGTATAAACCCCGTGCATTGCACGGAATTTGTAGAGTAGATTTTTTTAAAACATATATTTTAAGTAATTGTACAATTGCATATCATCAATATGAAATTGTAGTTCAATAATTAATATTTAATAATATATTCAAATTGTTTATAAAAATATAATGGCTCAATAAATAATTAAATAAAAGAATAATAATAAATAATTAAAAAATTTTGCATATCATTATTATGAAATTATAATAGTTAAAAAAGTAATATTAATATAATGTCATTACCAAAAACATTTCCTGATGTTATTGGAAATAATTTCTTTTGATTAATTGTTTATAAAAATATAAATAATTAAATTTAACAATAATAAAGTAATCAAAAAATTTTCATATTATTATTATGAAATTATAATAATTAAAAAATGTAATAATAATATATATTTGAATTAATTGTACAATTGCATATCATCAATATGAAATTGTAGTTCAATAATTAATATTTAATAATATATTCAAATTGTTTATAAAAATATAATGGCTCAATAAATAATGAAATAAAAGAATAATCAAAAATAATCAAAAAATTTTGCTTATCATTATTATGAAATTATAATAGTTAAAAAAGTAATATTAATATAATGTCATTACCAAAAACATTTCCTGATGTTATTAGAAATTATTTCTTTTGATTAATTGTTTATAAAAATATAAATAATTAAATTAAACAATAATAATATAAAAAATGAAATTATAATAATTAAAAAATATAATAATAATATATATTTGAATTAATATAACAACATAAAAAACTCAATCCTTTATGGATGGAATAATATAATGTCATTACAAAAATATTTCTAATATTACTGGAAGTTAATTATATTGACCGTACAATATATTGTATTAAAGGATTAAATTTAATTTTTAATTACTTTGAGGGTAAGAATGTATGTTGTAATTATTTTTATACATTTCTTAACAATCTCATTATTTTTTGTATTAAAGGAAAATTATAGTATTGTATGATTGCACAGAATTTGTAGAGTAAATTTTTTTAAAACATAAATTTTAAGTAATTGTACAATTGCATATTATCAATATGAAATTGTAGTTCAATAATTAATATTTAATAATATATTCAAATTGTTTATAAAAATATAATGGCTTAATAGATAATTAAATAAAAAAATAATCAAAAAATTTTGCTTATCATTATTATGAAATTATAATAGTTAAAAAAGTAATATTAATATAATGTCATTACCAAAAACATTTTATGATGTTATTGGAAATTATTTCATTTGATTGTTTATAAAAATATAAATAATTAAATTTAACAATAATAAAGTAATCAAAAAATTTTCATATTATTATTATGAACTTATAATAATTAAAAAAATGTAATAATAATATATATTTGACTTAATATAACAACATAAAAACTTAATTAATCCATTATGGATGGAATAATATAATGTCATTACAAAAATATTTTCTAATATTACTGAAAGTTAATTATATTGACCGTACAATATATTGTATTAAAGGAAGATATTGAAATTTAATACTTTTTATTAAAGTAACAATCTAATTACTTTGATTGTAAGAATGTATGTTGTAATTATTTTTATACATTTCTTAACAATCTCATTATTTTTTATATTAAAGGAAAATTTTAGATTTTTTTAGTACTTTATAATATTTTTAAAAGAATAAGATACTATTATCACAATAATTTTATTAATTTCAAATTGTAAAAGCATTTTATATAAAATGAAAATATTGAGATTTTATTCATGTTTCCATTTATAACTAAATGATTAGATTGCCATTTGTTATTTAACAGCAAAATTATAGTATTGTATGATTTAGCTTTGTAAAATGTAGGAGTTGGAAGAACATTAATATAAAGAAGGCAAAACCAAAATGTACAAAAAGTTGGATGTAAAGGATCATATTAGAGGTGGCTAAAGCTAGATATAAAGGAGTTAATACAAAGCTACTTATGTGGAGGCAAATGTTAGAATTTAAAAGTTTTAAATTGATTCCAAGTACAATAGAATATATAGAATTTCGTTTCGATATGAAGGATCATATTAGAGTTGTTCTAAAGTTAGATATAGACGAGTTTTTTTTCCAGTTGAGTGAGCACAATTGTATGTTTGCGGTTTGATTTGCTTTCTTTCACATATAAATGAGACCTTAATGATTTGTATGTTGGAGGTCTGGAATGAGGAAAAAGTCGAGTGAGCTACTTTTTTTCCATTCCGACAACAATATACTCCCTCCGTTTTTTTTTTATTGTCCACTTTTCTTATTTGGTTAGTTCACTTCTAATTATCCACTTTCTATTTTTGGCAAAGATTTTTTACTTAAATGCCCCCAACTACCTCCAACTACCCCAACTACCACCTTTACAATTATTATAATTACTTAAAATACTCCACTACCATTTTTGTTAATTTGCGTGTCCACTAAAAAGTGAACAATAAGAAGGGGGGAGGGAGTACTTCCTAAGCTTTGAATCAGTGAAAGTACCTAAGAATCGCTTTCCACCTACGCACACATATGTTTATCGACCTTATTTTAACCTTACCATGTTCGTCAAACCATTCCCCTATCTAATCATTGTATAACGTAATTAATTGAATACAAACTGTCAACCCCAACCAATCAAAACCCCTAAATTTGTCATGATAGCATCACAATTACTTATGTCTATTCGGATACGACCTCTTACTTCCACTATGATGCGCAGGTTTGTGGATGTTAAGAGGTTCATAATTTGTGAAAATTGTTCCCAACGTCTTGTTAGTAATGACGCACTTGCGGTGGATCAACTACCATCAAACCTAACACTACTATACAGGTTAGAATATTAAAATTTCAAAAGAAAACATTGTAAGAAGATGGGGATACTTTTATGATGGATGGGTATATAACATATATACAAGATAATTTAAAATTCTGATGAAATCATGAGATTTAACAAAAGGTCTTCAAGTTACAAAAAATATATATTAAGGGAGGAAAAAATCTTATATGTTGGCTCGATCATGTGCAAGGCAGACAAAAATATGCACCAATGTTGAAACTTATAGGAATGTTAAGGTGAAAGTTGTAGGTTGGAGATGACCTAGATAACATATGTGAAAAATTAAGATATACAAGAGAATATGCCGACAATACACAAGGATAAATGGAGAAAGATGTATAAGTAGGTGATCAATGAAATTGACATTGTTAATTGTGGATTAGTAGTTTAGAGTATGATGTATTAGATAAGATTGAATGATCTTTGTTTTTCCACAATAATTTCTTTTGGTTCATGTAGTCGAGCTCCCAACCCATATTGTTGAAATTACGATTTTAGCATTGTTGTTGTGTATGGATGCACAAAGGGGAGTTTGATTGGAAAAATGGCTTTTACTTTGCTTTTCTATTTGCTTTTGGCTTTTTCATTGGTCAAAGAGCTAAAATAGAAGTGTTCCATAGATGGCTTATACTAGGAGTTGTTTTTTTCTTTAGTTTTTGATTTTTTACCCACTTTTTCTCTAATGAACACCAAAAGGCAACAATTAATTTTAACCGAACACCTTTATAGCGGATGGCTTCTTGAATACAGCTAGCTTATCAGCTAATACTTCCAACTTTCAACTTCCAGCTGGACAAATCACTGTGGTCAATCCCTTTCATGATTCTCTTACTCTACTAGCCTATTACACATCTTTGAGTGATAACCTTCAAATGCTAAGAATACTAACTGAGAGGAGATACCGAGATAGGTTAGATTCTCTCTTATACTTTCACGATTTCTTCAAAAACATTTGTATGACTCAATTATGACATAATCCTAAATCCTAAATCCTTAAGCATTCTATTCTTGTTTTCGTGGTACCAAATAATCATCAACACCTGCTCTAAACTTAATCACTGAGACAACATAATCTAGTTAATAATGTGTAATGAATATTCCAGAGAATTCTGGCACACTTATTGCCTACAAAAGGAGGGCAAAAGTTGGTAATAAGAAAAGCTAAAAGTCCACCTAGCAGAAGGAATATTTTCAGTTGAGCTATACTCTGACAATTCGATTATACAAATATAGGGGTGGGAATTCATGTTATATTGTTAGTGTTATGAGCTCATCTATATATAGGGATAGATTTTGCTAGTATCAGCATGCTTGTATTTTTATTATAGAGTGTAATATCACTAAGGAGCTACTCAACCGCTCGAAGAGTTGATCTAGGCACCCTGCCTAGTTTACATAATATACAAGCATGCTATCTCTCTAAAATCTTCTTTCTCTTCTTCTACTTCTCTTAATTCCTTTCTTTTCTGTACGTTGTATTTGACAATATGTTTACTTCTCTGAAATAGACAATATGTTTCATAACTAGAGATTAGAGAAAAGATATGAGATTGTTTTCTTCAATAACTCTTTTTGATGACCATATATATTACATTGTGATCTCCGTAAGTCACACAATCAGCATACCGACGTGGGGTTTTTCAGATTTGAAATTGCAAAACTTTGATGTTAACATTTTAAGGACATGATTGTTGATTGACAACCACAAATGCTACATTTAGGCACTTTGGCTCCAAAGAGAATACCCTTGTCATCTTTGTATTTAAGAATTGCATGGGAGTAAACAATTATTGCTCATCAATTACAAATCCTAGTTTTAGTTAGCACTAAAGCAAGTATGAGCGGGATACAATGAGTATGATGATGATGAGTTAGTATTATCATGTACTAATTCCTTATTCAATTGGGTGATTAAATATAACATAAGTAATAGAATGAATCTTTCTATCTAAATTTTATCCTAGTATGCTTGGATACTCGGACTCGTAAGCGTCATGTCAGACACTAGTAGGGTTTGAAGGATCCAAAACATAATATTATTACAGCTAAAAACTATGTTTCACGACCCAAAACCAACAGGAGTTAAGAGACCCAAAGTGATGCTTATAGGCTTAATCTTGGCATTTGAAAGTTCGCCATGAACATAATACAACCATTATAGTGTAATACAGAAGTATTCATTGGTATAATCAAGTTCATGAACATATAACCATGCATTATACTCAAAGGCAAACACATTTTTACCTAATCAACCAAAACTTAGGAATATATATGTCAAACAATTCTTAATTTGGCACCACAAAAATAATCAAATTGCACCATAAATAGAATATAAAAAGACCAAAATTCTCCAATATGCAATTCCATGTTTTTACACACTCATCTCAGATCATTCACAATTATACTTTCATACAAACATCTTTTTGAAAATTAGGTTCGCCTCACTCGGAATGGAGCATGTACCACACGGTCCTCATCTAGCCCTCCCCCTTTCTTTGGCCCACGAGTACTCAAAAATAAACCAACAATGAAACTAACAATGCAAGTATACAACCCATAAATTTTCTCAAAAATATGAAATCAACAAAAACTCAACATAATTATACAAAAAAAAAAAGTATTCAACTTTATGCTAAACCTTAAATAAACCATCCAAAGATTGATATCACACAATTAGCTAAATTAAAAGGAATATAACTTTTTCTGAAAAAGGGTACCTCAGATTTTCCAGTTTTAATTAACTGAAATGGACTTATTCTTGTTGATGGGTTTCATCGTCACGGCTGCAATTTCCATTGAAAGAATTTTCCTTCAGAATTTTTCATTTCCAAAGAATAAGAACATTTTTCAATAAAACTTATATCAATTTATTCCTTAACAACAAAATACTATTTGTTTAAATTATGTTTATATTGTATTTGTTTAAATAACTACAATTTAATTAAATAATATTTAATCACTACTAAATAAATAAACAAATAGTAATAAGATTTTAAAAATTAAATAATAATATAAATAAACAAATAATATTAACATTTAATAAATTAATTAAAATAATATTAATATAATAACAATATTAAACTATTATTATTATATTATTTAATAAATTAAATAACAATAATATATTATTAATTTAATAATAATATGACAAATATTTTAAATAAAATATATTTTAATATTAATATTTAATAAATTAAATAATAACAAAACAATAATTAATTAAATTCTAAAAAAAATAAAAAAATTTGGAGGGAATCGCACAAAATGTGCTTTTGCACCATGGTAGAAGCACACAAAATGTGCGATTGGGCCATGGTACAATCGCACAAAATGTGAGATTACACCATGGCCCAATCGTACATTTTGTACAATTCTACCATGGTGCAAAAGCACATTTTGTGCGATTCCCTCCTTTTTTTCCAAATTTGAAACGAGATTAAGTTAGAATTACCTCGGTTTTTTGGTAACGATTCGAAGTCCAATACTTTAGCTACAATAATTTTTTTGTGTCAATTTAGTTAGTTTTAGAGTGATACAAATTGATATGGAGTGAGTTTGGAGTGTTTTATAGAAGTTTTAAGTCCAAGGGTATTTTCGCCATTTTAATTAATTAATTTTAAATAGGGATGGCGATAAAATGAAAAGGGTGGCGAATTGGCATCATGATACATCGCCACCTTTTTCATTTTATCGCCACCCCTGTGTATTGAATTTCCATAATTGCCCCTGCATAATTTTCGAACTCAGAAACTCTAACATCTCTCTAAAAATCTCTAAAAAAACTCCCTGAACTAAAACAAGATAAAAGTATTAATCGAAGAACAATGGCGAACCAAAACGAGCATGAATACGATTCGATAAGTTAAATTAAATAATTATTATTATTATATCATTTAATAAATTAAATAACAATAATATATTATTAATTTAATAATAATACAACAAATATTTTAAATAAAATATATTTGATCATTAACATTTAATAAATTAAATAATAACAAAACAATAATTAATTAAATTCAAAAAAAAAATTAAAAAAACTTAAGGGAATCGCACATTTTGTGCGTGTGCACCATGGTTGGATCGCACAAAATGTGCGATTGGGCCATGGTACAATCACACAAAATGGGCTATTATACCATGGTTCAATCGCACGTTTTGTGCGATCCAACTATGGTGCACACGCACAAAATGTGCGATTCCCTTTAAAAAATTTTTTTTTGTTTTCGAAAGTTTTCAAAAAAAATAAAAAAAAATTGAAGAACGGTCTCAGTCGCACAAAATGTGCGATCCAACTATGGTGGAATCGCACAAAACATGCGACTGTACCATGGTGAAATCGCACAAAACGTACTATTGGACCATGGTTGGATCGCACATTTTGTGCGACTGTGGCCGTATTTTTCAATTTTTTCTTTTTTTTAAATTTAAGATTTTTTAATATAATTATTTTTTAATGTTTATGTTTGTAAAATTATTTATTTATTTTATTTTATTTACTTAACTTATTTAATATAATTATTTTTTAATGTTTAAGTTAGAAATTACCTCGATTTTTTGGTAACGATTCGAAGTCCAATGCTTTAGCTACGATAATTTTTTTGTGTGGATTTAGTTAGTTCTAGAGTGATAAAAGTGTTATGGAGTGAGTTTGAAGTATTTTATGTCCAGGAGTATTTTCATCATTTTAATTAATTAATTTTAAATAGGGGTGACGATAAAATAAAAATGATCGCGAATTATAAAAACCGGGTAAATTTAATTGTGAAAGTATGAAGTTTTATGCCCTCCTTTAGAGTGGGTCTAAGTTTCCCATTTAATTCAACACATTTGTCGATTGCGGCTTTAATTTTGCATAATTAAATTTATAGAAAATTGAGATTAATAATCTTTATAAACAAAAATTAACATGACTATATAATATCGATGATAGAATAAATATAAGAAAAAATTGTCGGGAATAATCTATATTTTTAACGTTTTTCAATGAATAATCCATACTTTTAATTATTCATAAATAATCCGAACTTTACAATATTTTTGCTCACATAACTCCTTCTTCAAAGTGACCGGATATAGTAGGTAAATATTCAAAAGCCCACGGGCTCAAATATTCAAAAGCCCGCCCGCATTCGCGAGCATATTTTTTTGTCGCCACCCGCCCATTTTTAAAGCGGGCGGGACCCGCGGGTAGGCGGGTATTTTTATATAAAAATTAAAAACATAAATCATATTATAAAGTTAAGTTTTTATAAGAATAAACAAAATATAATACATTATCTAAAATACTCTAAATATATATAAAGTCTCAAAATACTCAAATTACATGAATATTGAATATAGACGGTGGAGTCGGCTACTTGTTCGAACTTTCATAGTCGACTGCTTGAGTGCTTTAAGGGTTAAATATATCGGATGTAGATAGTAGAATTAGAAACTTTATTAAAGTCTAAAAGAAGTAAACCTTAAGGCTAATAGAAGTAATAAACTAAAGTTGGGTATAGGTCATGTAGTAGTATAGTTTAATAATTAATAGAATTAATTATTTAATAAATAATATATTAAACTAAGCGGGCGAGCGGGTATACCCGTGGGTATTTTTTTGGTGTCGCTACCCGCCCGTTTATCTTGGTGGGCGGGTATTACCCGTCCAAACTTTAATTTTTTTTGAAAAACGTTGTCCATGCCCGCCCGTTTTTCGAGCCGGATGGATCAGGCCTAGCGGGTAGCCCGCCCATGAACAGTTCTAGTTATAGCTACTGCATTCATCTTCCTCTTTGTTACCTGCATTTCTCCATTGTTAACCCAAACCTTAGGAGAGAGAAAGTTCAAATGGAGAAATGAATAACCCCTACTTTTGATTATTCAAGTGTATCTCCATTGTTTTCTACCTTATAGCTATTTTCTACCTCTTTTCTACATGTTTTTTAGCACCGTTTCCCATAATTTTTTGAACTTTCTCTCTTCTAAGGTTTGAGTTAACAATGGATAAATTGAGGTAACAAAGAGGAAGATGAAGGCAACAACCATAAGGTAGAAAACAAGTCACAAAACGGACCTTTACGTGCTATACCCGGTCACTTTGAGAAGGGGGGGTGTTGTGAGCAAAAATATTGCAAAGTTCGGGTTATTCATGAATAATTAAAAGTAGGGGTTATTCACAGGAAAACGTAGAAAGTGGAGATTATTCTCGACAATTTAAATACAACTTTGATTAATGAATAGCCTTCAAAGTCAAATGAGCCACTTAAGTTAAAAAGGAGGTAGTATTATTATATAAGTTATTTCTTTCACAAATTGGGAGAAATCGTCTCTAATTAAGTCGGCTTAAATTTTTAAAAAGAAAAAACATAAAAATAACAATTAGTTACTAAATTGTGTAACTGCACGCTTACTCGGTAGGGTTTCAGAATATCTCAAGTAGACATTTAGATTAGTGAAGTTAGAGATTACAGTATGTCTTGTAGGCATGTAGGATATATCAAATAGACATTTAGAATACCTCAAGTTGGGGTTATACAATGTATTAAGGAGGGTTTTTCAACATATCAAGTAGGGTACACCACGCTAAGTTGGGGTTTAGAGTATAACAAGTTGGTGTTGAAGAGAAATCAACTAGAGGGTTAATATAACTCAAGTAGGGATTTCTGAAGCATCAATTAGGAATTTAGAGTACCTTAATTTTTCAAATAGGGGTTTGTGGTTTAATATAACTCAAGAAGGTAAATGAGAGAAATAATGGTTTTTATAATGGAGAAGAAGTTGGTAAACTGATTTTAATGGAGGAAATATCAATAAAGAAGAAGATATACATGAAGATTGCAAAGTAGCAATCATCATACCTGCTGCAGCCGGTTACTTAACCTGCTTGGATGCGACAAGAAATAACTATGTACAAAGGTTGAATTATTCTGGACAATTTCTTTTATTATTTATTAAACTTAAAAAAACATGACATTGCAATGTTCGGACTTTTATAGGTTAAATAAACAGTTAGACCTTAAAACGATATACACTTAAAGATTGAACCTTTAGAATTAAATATTCCCTCCGTTTCTTTTTTATTTTCCACTTTTCTTATTTAGTCAGTTCACCCAAATTGTTCACTTTCTATTTTTGACAAAGATTTTTTTACCTTCATACCATATGTTCACACTAGTAAAGACAATAATACCCCTACTTATATTATTTAAAATACCCCAACTACCACCTTTACAATTATTATAATCATTTAAATACCCCAACTATCACCTTTACAATTATTATAATCATTTAAAATACCCCAACTACCACTTTCTTAATATGTGTGTCCAACCCAAAGTGGACAATAATTTTGGGGTGGAGGGAGTATTATTTAGGGAAATTCTACATGGTAGCATCCAGTTTTAATGAAATGCCAGTGGTAGCACTTTTTTAAGAAAATTCAACATGGTAGCATTTAGTTTATGCACTATCTATTTGCCGTAGCATTTTCCGTTAAGTTCTTATTAAATTCCGTTAACTTCATCATTTTGTAAGTTTTTTTCCACATGGTAGCATCCAGTTTTTGTTTAATTCACCATTTTAACATTTAATTCACCATTTTGATGTTTAATTCACCGTTTAATGCATTAATGCTCATAAATGTTTAATAATTTTATTGAAAAATTATAAGAAATTATCTAATCCGGTCGAAACAAGTACTTATTCGCCTATTTTTTGATACGTAAAACGAAAAATATATTTGGCATCATTTTTACCTGTCATAACGATCTTTTTTCAAAAAACAGACCTTGCAATTACCCTTATGGGGTAACTCTTTTGAAAATCCGGTCAAAACAAGTACTTATTCGCCTATTTTCCGACACGTAAACCGAAAAAGATATTTGACGTCATTTTTACCCATCATAACGATTTATTTTTTTTGAAAAAACGAACGTCGCTACTATCCTTATGGGATAACTCTTTCGAAAATTCGATCAAAATAAGTACTTATTCGAAAGAGTACTTGTTTCGACCGATGAATTAAACATTAACATGGGGAATTAAATATTAAATTTTTTTTTCAGTAAAATGATTTAACATTTATAATCTTTCCATAAAATTATTAAACATTTATGGACATTAATGAATTAAACGGTGAATTAAACAATAAAATTGTGAATAAATCGTCAAAATGGTGAATTAAACAAACACTGGATGCTACTGTGTGGAAAAAACTTACAAAATGATGAATTAAACGGAATTTAACAATAGAACTTAACGGAAAATGCTACAACAATTAGATTGTGCATATACTGGATGCTACCATGTGAAATTTTCATTAAAAAGTGCTAACATTGGCATTTCATCAAAATTGGATGCTACCATGTCGAATTTCCCTAAATTTTTAAAATCATTTAATTTGAATATGGAATAAGGCCAAAATACGTTAAAAATAAAACTCTTATCTCAAAAATAAAAAAATCTTTAATTCTCAAGTGATTAGCATACTTTAGCCTAAAAATATAATTCTCATAACTTGTTATTTCAATGTTAGGCTCCTACAAAATCCAATCATCATCGTGCCCAGTCTATCCCGCTCATAAAAAACTATTGTCAGAGTCTGGGAAGGGAAGAATGACGGCAACTCATACCCATAAAGGAGAGTGCGGTCAAAGAGTCCCTCGGCTCGAGAATGGCCTTCCAAGAGTGAGAAACCTGTAACTTACAAATAGGTTAAATAGAATACATACAAATTGCTAAAAATACGGGTAAAAGTAAAGAAGAAGAATATGAGCGATAAATAAAAGCAATGAAAAAAAACAAACAAAGGGCGAAAGGTATGGGTTTAGTAATCTGCAACATGGATAAGACGTCGCCACCTACCCCTATCTCTGGTCAGATCTTTGGAGAGGTGGAGCTCATGCATGTGACGTTTAATCTTCTCTTCCCACGTTCTCCTCGATCTACCTCGACTTTTCTTGCCCTCTACTATAATGCATTCGATCCTTCTTACTGGGGCATCATGTGTCCTTCTCTGCACATGCCCAAACCATCTCAACCTATTCTCCCGCATCTTTGCGGAGATCGGTGCAACCCTTAACTTCTCCCTGAATTCCTAGTTTCTTATCCTATCCATCATGGTATTACCACACATCCACCTGAGCATACACATCTCTGTTACTTCCATCCTCTGTCCAAAAACCTTCTTTACGGGCCAACATTCTGTCCCATATAACAACGTCGACCTAATTGCAACGCGGTAAAATTTACCTTTTAATCTCCTTGGGAACTTTTTATCACATAGCACCCCAGATGCTACTCGCCGCTTAAGCCAACCTGCTTGTATATAATTAGTAACATCTCCATCAATCTCCCCGTTACTCTGAATCACTAATCCCAAATATTTGAACTTGGACGTACGTGCAACAACTTCACCCTTTGTGGTCACCTTTGGCTCCCCTATCGGTTCCATCCCATTGAAATTACATCGCAAGTATTCGGTCTTCGTATGGCTTATGCGTAACCCCTTACCCTCCAAGGCTTCCCTCCACTCTTCCAATTTACTATTAGCCTCCTCTTTGATTTCAACGGCCAAAACTATATCATCGGCAAAAAGCATGCACCATGGTACGGTTTCCTAGATGGATTTAGAGATTTCTTCCATGATGATCGTAAAAATGAAAGGAATTAGTGCTGATCCCTGATGTAGTCCCACTTTAATTGAAAAAGACTTTGTCATACATGTCCTGTATTATCTCAATATACCTTCGAGTAATACCTCTATTCTTGAGGCTATCCCAAAGATGCTTCGTGGTATGCTATCGTACGCTTTCTCCAAATCAATGAACACGAGATGCAAATCCTTCTTCCGCTCCCTATACTTTTCCACCGTGGTAATATCAATAATCGACCCATGATCCTGTGTTCTTTGGTAGTCTGAAGTTTGTTGAATTTCCTCCTTTAAATCCCTTGTGTCATTGAGCAATTGAGAAAAAATAATGATGTCATTTCATCTAGATGTCCTCTTGTCTATGGAGTATTCGTCCACCTTCATCCTTAATGAACTTCACTGTCCATAAGTCCTTCTTTTGCCTAGATCTTGCGTTTGCCAACTTATAGATTGTAACATCCGAGAAATTTAATCGGAAATTTAAAATAAATAAAATAATTTAAATAAATTTGATAATGACACGTGGAGTGTGGACCTTTACATAGGTTGATGAATAATAATAATAATAATAATAATAATAATAATAATAATAATAATAATAATAATAATAATAATAATAATAAAACAAAAATAAAACAAAAACCCACTCCTTCTCCCTCTCCGATTTTCGAACCCAGCACCCAACAAAAAGAAAACCAATACCCACCCAAATCATTCCTCTCTAATTTTCGAAGGAACCCTAAACCAAGAACCCAATCCCTCATCTCATTCTCTCTCAATTGTAATTTGCATCTTCAACTCTAAGAACAACTCCAGATTTCGCTATTCCTCGTAAGCTGCATATCGAGTTGCCAAAATCATTACAATTAGACTTCTGTGTTCTTGATAGCTTTCGAATTTCTTATGGCTTATTAAACACTCATTCTCACTTTTCTTTGAATTCAACCCTAATCAGTGTAGAAGCAGCCGAAACCTTTCCCCTGACCTAAATTCTGCTGAAAATGGGGAAGGATTGAGTGTAGTTCGATCTTGTGCATTTGAGCATTGAAGTTAAGACGAATACCGTTTCTTTTGAACATTGTATTGTGGCGTTTCTTGGCTATCATCAAACAAGAAGGTAAACCCTTCTTGATGCCTTTTATCTTCCTTAAAATTATGCTCTTACTTTATGATTCTCATTAGTATATTCTTAAAAACATGTATTAAACCCTAATTATGAGTCTTGGTTGAATCTTGAAAAATTTATATAGATTAGTTTATGAGTCTTATTGTAAAATTAGGGAAATCGTGATATTAGTAAATATGTGATGATGACAATTTTATATTCTTTATAATTTTAGTAGTAGATTATTGTAATATCTTGGTTTTATTAGGTTAGTGATGATTATGTTCGATTATGAGAATTATGGAGATTGTAAATAACTGGAATCCTTGGTATGAGTTAGGAGTACTCTTGGTTTGGTATGATGATAAAATTATTGAGTGAGTTCGTTATTGTTGTTTTGGTCATATTGGAGTCTTTTAAAGATTCTTGGATTTTAGTTTAGATGAATAAACAATTGTTTGGATTGGAAGATGCTAAGGGAGTTGTGGAGTCATACGATCCTTATAGGAACATAAACTAGTCTAGAGCTTGGTTATTATAATTGATGATATTTGGGGGTAGAGTTAGTAACGTACGTAATTCTTTGAAAGTTCGATATACTAGAGTAAAAGCGTGAACTAAGTCACGGTCTTAGGAGGAGATACAATGAGTCATGTAAACCTAGATGGTAGTACCGAATGCCGTACGTGATGTTATGTTTATTATGCATCAGGAGACGACATCATCGAGGAACCCTTCTAGTGATCGCGGTGAAACGGCCTTAGCTTAAAGCGCCTTTAGTGAGTAGTAGCAGTCCCTTAAAGGGTCTGGCCAGACTACTGTTTTGAAAATGATTTGTTTTTATATATAAAATTGTTTTGAACTGATGAATATCGGTGATGATTGTTTATGTATGATTATGTTGATTATGTTATGGTCAATGGATCGGGCTTGCGAGCTGGTCATTGACGGAGTGAGGGACCTTGTCCCCTACTCCCCGTTGTTTGAGGTGAATTGTCATTCAAATATTGACTAGCCTCACCCGAGAGCGACATAGTCATAGAGCTATGGGGCACCTCTGAAACTAAACTCCCTGTGCGCACATAGATCTAGGAAAATGACGTTGCTTTTAAACTCTGTTATTAATTTAATGTTTTGTTTTTTTGGATTGTTACTTCTCATTCAGTTTAATCTGACCCCGTGTTGTTTCCATCTTTTAGATTGTTTACAGATCGGAACCGGACGGAAACGACGGGGGAAGCAGAGGTGATTAGAGTATATCGTGAAGATACTTTAGATTTAAGTTGTATAGTAATCGTAGTATCTGTGTTGGACTGTAGTAAATGTGTAGTGGATTTGGTTACATTAATCGTATTGGGCTTTAGGGTTAGTTGTATGAGTACGTTGAACTTTGGTTTAGATGATTGAACTTAAAATTTGTTGTTTAGTTATGTTTTAGATTTTGTGAGCTTCTGCGAGTTATGAACTGGTTTTTGAATGTTTTGGGCAAGATAACATGTGGTTAGCATGGTCAATGGCTTGAGATTTGACTTCTTTGGGTTAGTAAGCCCCGTGATGACCTGTCTTGCTCAGGAAACAATAAGTCGGGTTGTTAGAGTTGGTATCAGAGCGGAAACGTGAATTGAGGACCTTTGGGATGGGTAACGAGGGTATAGGACGAATGTAAGGTAGAGAAAAGACACTAGGTGTGAAGTTGGAGATTGGGTAGACGATAGTTAATGGTAAATCGTGAAGCAGACGTTTTATTTTATTATCGTTTACAATGTTTCATACGCTTATGTTTGCATAAATCTTCATCGGGTTGTTCATAATAGTTAAAACATATGTTTATTGTTTGTTTGTACTCGTATAGTGATGGCTGGGAACCTTACACCTCGACATGAGATTCACGAGGATGGGGATGAGTCTGAGAACTTCCGTGACTCTGAGCGTACGGTCACGTCGAACGAGGGTTCTCATACGCGATCCGAACCGGCTGCCGTTACAGCCGAGCAGTTTGACTCTATGCTGAAGATGTTCTACACGCAGCAGCAGCAGAACCTGCTTCTGCAACAGCAGGTGCTTCAGTCCCTTAACACCGGTTCTTCGAAGGATAGTTCTGGGCACGATTTAGCGGCTTCGCAGGCTGAGGGTATTCAGAGGTTAGCTCCTAGGAAATACGACGGTAAGGGTCCTCCTACTAGGCTAGACGACTGGATTCGGGAGATGGAGAAGATCTTCGCGATACTAAAGACACCCGAGGATATGAGGGTAGATTTAGCGGTTCATTACCTGACCGGTGACGCCGATACATGGTGGATCACCCATAGAGATGCTCTTCTACCAGTTCATTCTACGGCTATATCGGAGCATTTTTCTACCGCTCCTCCTCTTCTATGGAGTTTGTTTGTGTCGGCACTACGCGATGAGTTCTTTCCATTACACCTTCAGAGGAAGATGTTCGATGAGTATTCCCGACTCACGCAGGGAACCCAGACCGTCCACTAGTATTACATGCGATTCATGGAGCTAGCTAAGTATGTGGACGACATGAAGATTGGGGAGAGATTTACAGCTCAGAGGTTCTTATCGGGGTTGAGCCTGGATTTTCGGGAACTTATGAGGAACTTAGGTCACGAACATGTCAGGGACGTATATCACGACGCTTGTGAGGCAGAACGCCTATGGGATGAACGAAAGGCCACTCAAGGGCTGAAGCGACGTAGAGAGGACACCCACGAGATATCACATAGTGTTGAGGGTCGACGATTTTCGGCACCTTCTCAGTCGCACCGGGAGCATCGATCCAGTTTCGGGAAAGCGACTTTGAGCACACCCCCGGGCAGTAGAGGCACAGAGTGTTTTCATTGTGGGAAGAAAGGGCACAAAAAGGTCGACTGCTTTAAGTTTTTACGTGAGCAAGGGTTGATGAGTACTCCTCAGGGTTCAGCGCAGAGACCGATTAGGAGTCAAGCTAGCGTGGCTCAGGATAGACGTCAGGGTCGACCGTAGACATCTTTTGGGCACGGTTCGCATAATCAGGGGTCCGCAATGGGAGGTTCTTCTAGACCATCTGTCGGTGCACCAATTAGTGGAACCAAAGCTACAGGGAAGCTTATGGCTCTCAAGAGAGATGAAGCCGAGGTTACACCAGGAGTTGTTACGGGTACGTTCTTTGTTAACAATAAACCTGCCCACATATTATTTGATTCTGGAGCATCGCATTCTTTCGTTGCATCGTCATGTATATCGAGGTTGTTGTTGTCTAGTTCGATTAAGATAAATAGTGAGTTTGCGCAACCATCAGGCGAGAGAGTCTTATGTCAGCGAGTGTATAGAGACATACCTTTAGACTTTATGGGCGTAGATTTGCGGGTAGATTTGATAGAGTTCCCTCTAGATAACTTTGACGTTATTTTGGGTATGGATTGGTTGAGGAAGTACAAGGCGAGCATTGATTGTTGGATGAAGAGAGTGGTTGTACGAGGGCCTAAAGGGCAGAGAGTGACCTTCAAGGGTTTTGTGCCAAAGAATCCCACCAAGATCATATATGTTCTCAAGCTGAAAGCTTATTTGAGGAGGAGTTACCCGATGATTTTGTGTCACGTGGTAGACACGGCGATAAGCACACCGAATATAGAAGAGATACACGTCGTCCGTGAGTTCGAAGATGTGTTTCCTTCTGAGATACCCGGGTTACCACCCCCGAGAGCGGTAGATCTAGCGATTGATCTGGTACCAGGAACAAGTCCCATATCAAGAGCTCCTTATCATATGGCACCTAGAGAAATAGCGGAGTTAAAGGTGCAGTTACAGGAGTTGTTAGATAAGGGTTATATACGCCCAAGCGTGTCACCTTGGGGCGCACCTGTTCTCTTTGTCAAGAAGAAGGATGGCACCTTCAGATTATGTGTAGACTATCGAGAGCTCAATCGTGCGACGGTGAAGAACAAGTATCCTCTTCCAAGGATAGATGACCTGTTCGATCAGCTCAGAGGCGCGTCAGTATTCTCTAAGATCGACCTGAGGTCTGGTTACCATCAGCTAAATATCTCATCAAAGGATATTCCGAACAGCCTTCAGGACGCGATATGGGCACTATGAGTTTACAGTCATGCCCTTTGGTTTGACCAACGCACCAGCGGCATTCATGGCCCTCATGAATAACATCTTTTCTGCATACCTTGATCAGTTCGTCGTAATCTTCATCGACGACATCTTAGTCTATTCTGAAGACGAGGAGCAGCATGCCGAACATTTGAGGATTGTACTACAGACCTTGAGGGAGCATAGGTTGTACGCCAAATTCTCTAAGTGCGAATTTTGGTTGCGTAAGGTTTCTTTTCTCGGGCACATAGTGTTTAGTGAGGGTATATCGGTAGACCCGACGAAGGTGGAGGCGATCTCGACTTGGGCAATACCTAGGAACGCGTCTGAAGTTCGCAGTTTCTTAGGTTTGGCGGGGTATTACCGGAGATTTGTTTGCGACTTCTCCAAGATTGCTCGATCGTTGACTCAGTTGACCAGGAAAGCTGTACGGTTCGTTTGGGATGATCAGTGCGATGAAGCTTTTAGGATATTGAAGACACGACTAACTACCGCACCTATCCTAGCACTACCAGATGGAGAGTCGGAGTTTGAATTGTACACTGATGCGTCGAAGAATGGCCTGGGGTGTGTGTTGATGCAGAATGGACGCGTCATTGCTTATGCTTCACGGCAGCTAAAGACCCATGAGGTCAATTACCCGACACATGACATGGAGTTAGCTGCGGTAGTCTTCGCTCTTAAGATATGGAGACATTATCTGTATGGTACAAATTTTAGGGTTTTGTCTGATCACAAGAGCCTGAAGTTTATATTCACCCAGAGGGAGTTGAATATGAGGCAACGACGATGGCTAGAGCTGATTGCAGATTATGACCTAGAGATTCGATATCACGAGGGGAAAGCTAATGTCGTTGCTGACGCTTTGAGCCGGAAAGTTGTACATAGTTTGTGTAGCGCCTTGTCTAGAGTGCGTTTAAGAGAGGAAATCGAGGAGATGGGCATTGAGTTGGTAGACCATGGGGTAGTGGCATCGATGATGGAGGTGACGTCTGATTTGTTTGAGGAGATTAGGATGAAGCAGACTGAAGATACACACTTGGTTGAGAAGGCTTCTCTAGTGGTTGAAACACCTGACCCACATTTTTGCATACACGAGGATGGTAGTTTGCGATACGATGATAGATGGTGCGTGCCTAACGACCCCGACCTACGTACTTGTATTCTAAGGGAAGCGCATAGTTCATGTTTCTCCTTACATCCGGGCACTGACAAGATGTACCAAGATCTCAGGACAACGTTTTGGTGGCATGGTATAAAAAGGGACGTCGCTAACTTCGTTTCCAAATGCCTGACCTGCCAGAAGGTCAAGATAGATCACCTTCGACCTCAAGGGTTGCTCCACCTTTTGCCGATACCCGATTAGAAGTGGGAATCGATATCTACGGATTTTGTGTGTGGGTTACCAAGGACTGCAAAGGGCAACAATATGATTTGGGTTATAGTTGACCGACTGACTAAATCAGCCCATTTCATTCCGATGAAGGATACTTGGAGCAAGCACAAGTTGGCTTTAGCTTATCGCCAACAAGTGGTCAGACATCACGGAGTCCCTCGAGATATAGTGTCAGATTGAGATGCTAGGTTTTTGTCTAATTTTTGGCAAAAGCTCCAGGATTCTTTGGGTACTGAGTTGCGAATGAGCACAGCGTTTCACCCAGCTACAGATGGACAGACAGATCGGACTATACAAACACTTGAGGACATGTTGCGAGCTTGTGTCTTAGATTTTGGGGGTTCATGGGACGATAAGTTAGATTTGATAGAGTTCTCGTATAACAACAGTTATCATAACGAGCATCAGGATGGCACCATTCGAGGCCCTTTATGGTCGTAGATGTCGTAGCCCTGTATGTTGGGACGATAGTTCGGACACTGTAGCTGTGGGACCGCCTCTGATCCAGGAGATGATCGAGCAAGTTCATCTAATACGTAAGAGGTTGAGAGCAGCTTAGGATAGGCAGAAGAGTTACGCAGATCAACGACGTCGACCTCTGGAATTTCAAGTCAGAGATAAGGTCTTTCTTCGAGTTTCACCGACTAGAGGTGTGATGAGGTTTGGGAGGAAAGGTAAGTTGAGTCCAAGATTCATTGGACCATACGAGATCCTTGAGCGCATAGGCGAGGTAGCGTATCGTCTTGCGTTACCAGCGTCTATTGATCGATTACATGATGTGTTTCACGTATCTCAACTACGACAGTACATCAGAGACGATACACACGTTCTTCAGCCTGAACAGCTGACTTTAGACGACACCTTACAATACAAGGAGAAGACGCGTGATACACATCAGGGTAGCGTAGCTATCGTAAAGGTTTTATGTAACACCCTGGCCCAACGGACCACCGGTGACTACTCATAGAGACTGTAGACTGTAGACTGACCCCACAGACCAACACAAGTCTTTCTAGCGCACTTTGGCCTCACTCGTGCGCACCCGGAAAACTTCCCAGGAGGTCACCCATCCTAAGATTGCTCCCCACCAAGCACGCTTAACTGTGGAGTTCTTAGCAAATGGGCTCCCTAGAAAAGAAGATGCACCTTGTTGATATGAGTAGTCTATCAATCTCTTTTCAAGCTAAATTTGGGGTATCACACTCACCCCCACTTAGGAATACAACGTCCTCGTTGGACCATCATTTCAGGATCTTTCCCCGCTAGGTGCACTGAACACACAATCAGCCACGGTCACAGGGTTGCTCTGATACCATTTGTAACACCCCGGCCCAACGGACCACCGGTGACTACTCATGGAGATTGTAGACTGTAGACTGACCCCACAGACCAACACAAGTCTTTCCAGCGCACTTTGGCCTCACTCGTGCGCACCCGGGAAACTTCCCAAGAGGTCACCCATCCTAAGATTGCTCCCCACCAAGCACGCTTAACTGTGGAGTTCTTAGCAAATGGGCTCCCTAGAAAAGAAGATGCACCTTGTTGATATGAGTAGTCTATCAATCTCTTTTCAAGCTAAATCTGGGATATCACATTTTATGGTCGAACCATGTCACCGAAGAGGCCACGTGGGAGGCTGAAGATGCTATGAGACGCGATTATCCCTGGTTGTTCGCTCAGGTATTTTAGGTTTTATCGTTTTATAGTTGTTGCATCTCCTTAGTTTTAGCAAGTTAAGTTCGGGGACGAACTTTATTCTAAGTTGGGTAGAATTGTAAGATTTTAGTTTAGTACTAAGTTTTGTCGATGCTAGTCCTTAAGTTTGGTTGGTTAACGTAGTTAGTTGGTGAATAAGGATTCTTATAACGCACAGAATATGAGAATTTAAGTAAACATAGTTTTATGTTAGCTGGACTTTTGTATATGTGTTTGAAACTTGGTTTAACTTCGAGGGCGAAGTTTATTTCAAGTTGGGTAGAATGTAACATCCGAGAAATTTAATCGGGAATTTAAAATAAATAAAATAATTTAGATAAATTTAATAATGACACGTGGAGTGTGGACCTTTACATAGGTTGATGAATAATAATAATAATAATAATAATAATAATAATAATAATAATAATAATAATAATAATAATAATAATAAAACAAAAACTCACTCCTTCTCCCTCTCTGATTTTCGAACCCAGCACCCAACAAAAAGAAAACCAATACCCACCCAAGTCATTCCTCTCTAATTTTCGAAGGAACCCTAAACCAAGAACCCAATCCCTCATCTCATTCTCTCTCAATTGTAATTTGCATCTTCAACTCTAAGAACAACTCCAGATTTCGCTATTCCTCTGTTACAATTAGACTTTCGTTTTCTTCCTCCCGCATATTTCGAAGATTTGTATGCGAAAAACTCCTTCTCCTCTACGTGATTTAAGGTAACAAACAACTTCTTTGTGTTCTTGATAGCTTTCGAATCTCTTATGGCTTATTAAACTCTCATTCTCACTTTTCTTTGAATTCGAACCCTAATCAGTGTAGAAGCAGCCGAAACCTTTCCCCTGGCCTAAATTCTGCCGAAAATGGGGAAGGATTAAGTGTAGTTCGGTCTTGTGCATTTGAGCATTGAAGTTAAGACGGATATCGTTTCTTTTGAACGCTGTATTGTAGCGTTTCTTGGCTATCATCAAACAAGAAGGTAAATCCTTCTTGATGCCTTTTATCTTCCTTAAAATTATGCTCTTACTTTATGATTCTCATTAGTATATTCTTAAAAACATGTATTAAACCCTAATTATGAGTCTTGGTTGAATCTTGAAAAATTTATATAGATTAGTTTATGAGTCTTATTGTAAAATTAGGGAAATCGTGATATTAGTAAATATGTGATAATGACAATTTTATATTCTTTATAATTTTAGTAGTAGATTATTGTAATATCTTGGTTTTATTAGGTTAGTGATGATTATGTTGGATTATGAGAATTATGGAGATTGTAAATAACTGGAATCCTTGGTATGAGTTAGGAGTACTCTTGGTTTGGTATGATGATAAAATGATTGAGTGAGTTCGTTATTGTTGTTTTGGTCATATTGGAGTCTTTTAAAGATTCTTGGATTTTAGTTTAGATGAATAAAGAATTTTTTGGATTGGAAGATGCTAAGGGAGTTGTGGAGTCATACGATCCTTATAGGAAGATAAACTAGTCTAGAGTTTGGTTATTATAATTGATGATATTTGAGGGTAGAGTTAGTAACTTGCGTAACTCTTTGAAAATTCGATATACTAGAATAAAAGCGTGAACTAAGTCACGGTCTTAGGAGGAGATACAATGAGTCATGTAAACCTAGATGATAGTACCGAATGTCGTATGTGATGTTATGTTTATTATGCATCAGGAGACGACATCATCGAGGAACCCTTCTAGTGATCGCGGTGAAACGGCCTTAACTTAAAGCGCCTTTGGTGAGTAGTAGCAGTCCCTTAAAGGGTCTGGCTAGACTACTGTTTTGAAAATGATTTGTTTTTATATATCAAATTGTTTTGAACTGATGAATATCGGTGATGAATTGTTTATGTATGATTATGTTGATTATGTTATGGTCAATGGATCGGGCTTGCGAGCTGGTCATTGACGGAGTGAGGGACCTTGTCTTCTACTCCCCGTTGTTTGAGGTGAATTGTCATTCAAATATTGACTAGCCTCACCCGAGAGCGACATAGTCATAGAGCTATGGGGCACCTCTCAAACTAGACTCCCTGTGCGCACATAGATCTAGGAAAATGACGTTGCTTTTAAACTCTGTTTTGAATTTAATGTTTTGTTGTTTTGGATTGTTACTTCTCATTCAGTTTAATCTGACCCCGTGTTGTTTCCATCTTTTAGATTGTTTACAGATCGGAACCTGAGTTGTATAGTAATCGTAGTATCTGTGTTGGACTGTAGTAAATGTGTAGTGGATTTGGTTACATTAATCGTATTGGGCTTTATGGTTAGTTGTATGAGTACGTTGAACTTTGGTTTAGATGATTGAACTTAATATTTGTTGTCTAGTTATGTTTTAGATTTTGTGAGCTTCCGCGAGTTATGAACTGGTTTTTGAATGTTTTGGGCAAGATAACATGTGGTTAGCATGGTCAATGGCTTGAGATTTGACTTCTTTGCGTTAGTAAGCCCCGTGATGACCTGTCTTGCTCAGGAAACGGTAAGTCGGGCTGTTACATAGATAAACTTCTCTCCCTTTTTGGTCTCAAGCTTTTGATAGAAGGCTTCAAACGCGCGATCTTTTGCCTCTACTACAACTTTCATTGCCGCCCGCTTTGCTTCTTTATACCTCTCCTTCTTATGTGTCCTATCATCTTCCTCCGTGCACGCCATGAGCTCCTTGAATCTCCTGTTTTTTTCCTTTATCTTGTTTTGCACTTCTTCGTTCCACCACCACGACTCTTTGTACACCTTAGTTTTTCCCATCGACACCCTTAGTGTCTCTTTTGCCACCTTTCGAATGTTTCCTCCATAATCTCCCACATTTGATTGGCATCGTCTGATATTCTTGGGTATCCCGACCAAAGTTGTTAAAATCGCGATTCTACTTAGAATCGTTTAGAGAGGTAGAATCGAATCGTACGAATCGTAGAATCGTACGATTCCACAAATAAACTTAAATATATTAAAAATATCTAGTTTCTTATCATTATTATAATTTATGAATTAAGTTTCTTTCACTTTATTTTTAAGAATATAACAAAAACTTTTTAATAATTAGTTTAAATCTTCATATTGATTAAGAAATTTTTTTTTTTTTAAAGTTTTCATGATGGAAAATTTGAAATTGATGTGTATATGTGAAAGAGACTAGTAAAGATGGTACATAAGAAAAAATAAAAATAATTGATATTAAATTAGTAGAATCAGATCGTCAAATCGTAGAATCGTAGAATCGTGTTATGATTCTACCTCTAAAAATCTTATTCCAACTAGAATCGTAAGATTCTAAAACTTTAAGATTCTACCTGCGATTCACATCGCTCGCTTGTTTTTAGATCGTAAAATAGTAGAATCGTAGATCAAAATCGCGATTTTAACAACCATGATCCCGACGTCTTGATCTTGTTTGACACGGTTGCCACCATATCCCCTTTACGTCTCCCACACATGATCATTTGCCTGGCGTTAACCTTCTTCTCGCAAATTCTCTGAATATTTTATTATCCAAAATTTTCTCACTGTAAATTTTTGTACACCATTTAATTGGATTTGATTATACTAAATGCTAAAATTTAAAATTTGAATTATCTAAAATTTAAAAATTTTGAATAAAACGAAGAAGTTGAATTTCAATTAACTTTATATATTTATACATTTGTTTGTACTTTAGGGATACATTGCCATTGCAACAAGAAAAATTGTTTACTTGTTCGTGTTGGGGTACATAAATCTTGAATAGTCGTGTTCATTTTATGAATCACTCAAATTTGCACAAAATATGGTGAAAATTGTTTCAACGTGTTGGCATGGCATCGTTACAATTACATGTAAACCCACGTTATTTTAGCTAAATAGCTAATCCAACCTAGTAATATACAGTTACAAACACAAATTAAATACATAACAATTTAAAAAATAAGAAAAATTTAAAAATGTTTCAAAATTACCTAATATGATATCCTAATATTATCTTAGTCTAAACTGAAAAACTCTGTTGAACCAGATTGAATGTAGAATCATATGAAACAAATCATATTTGACAGGTTTAGGGTGCCACAAGAAATGTTGTTGTACCTTTTTAACCCTCATACGCATTCGAAGATACGTTTTTTCTGGGATCGAAACAAGGATGTTCTTCAAATTTGGTACATCCTTTTCTGCTACAAAAACAGCAAAAGCCTCCCAATTCAATGTCTCAAAAAATGGTGGAATAAAATTATCGGATATGATCACTGGGACACATTCATAGAAGATGGCCTCGACAACTCGTGGGCTATTGACCTCGTATCCTCTAGGACAAATGCAATATTTGCTCGTTTTCATGTAGTTGATGTAGTTTCGATTGTCCTTGGAGCTAGGCAACCTACCGAATATATGCATGTCGGGATCTTTGTTATTGCCCCAGTGTTCTAAAAGAATTGGTCGGAGGTAACCGTGCATATTTCCTGCATAGAAGGCTAAAGTCTTCCTATTGGAAAGTGGTTTTCCACCAACATCTCTTAGAGGATTTCGTGCTTTTCGTACGTATGTTTCAGGGAGAGACACATCTTTTCCGAACTTGAATTTTTCTTTTACATCAGCGTTACATAAAGCTCTAATACAATTAGCCATGTATTTCTTTGTTTCCGATGGTGCCTATGAAGGAAGAGAATAAATTGTATCAATACTCCCATCACCTTGACACCACAAATTCTATTGTTTAAAACACAAATTCTTAAATGAGATGGTCTCATGGTGAAACCATCTCTATTGGACTGGTCCATGCATATTCAGTGTGTTTAAGTAATCATTTACAATCTTAAAGTGATCAATTAGAGAAATGAGCTAATAATATGGGCCCGTCTCATGGTGAAACGATCTCATACTATTGGAGTATATAACATATCCTGAGACATCATCGATCATTAGCTAAAACTTTTGGTTGATAAATTGGCCTTGATACCATGTCATTGTCAAGGAACCAACTTAACAATTAACTTAAGCTTTTGGTTGAATTGATTCCTTTAACACATATAAGTCGAGTTGTTGTTAGAATTGTATGAAGATCAGAAAAATCTAGAATGTGAACTCTAGACACGACCCATGAAACACTACATAAGTATAAATACTCGAAAACTCATATGGTCGAAGCATATGAGTTTTCGAGTAAATAGTCTTCACCATCGGCATTTAATCGAAAACAATACAAAAAACTAGAGGGAAAGAAGCATACCCAATCATGGCAGGCAACAAGGAAATGGTCTGCACCATCGGTTCTGTTCCAAAACGGGTACTTTGCTGAAATCATATCGACATAGTCCTTTAAATGCTGTATAAGGTTTTTATGGTTATGTGAATTGGGGACATACAAAGTCTCTTCCAACTGCCGAGAACTGAAAGGAAGGTAAAAGAGGTGTGCATCCTTTGCTCGTTTGGTGACGAAATGTCTGTCTGATTCCATCAGTTTCATAAACCATCCTTCGGAAGCATATATCCCCTCGAGTGGCGGTCTATGGAAAATTCGTCTATCACCTTCCCGATATATGTAGACCTTAAGCATTTGTTCCATTAATTCATAGCTCCTACAGAAATTTCATGACATTGTTGGAAACATTGAGTACACATATAACAGAATTGAGATATCGTTTTCTAAATAATAAAGGCTCAGTGTGATGGGTTAGTACTTAGTCGAGACTCGAGAGTGCAGAAAAATTGAATGTAGCCAATGTGTTCGGATTTAGATTTATATGTGACTAACGAGTTCAGGAGAATTAAGTACAATGTCAAGCACATTTCGTTATGTGAAGCTACAAATGATTTTTGCTACTAAGGGTCAGTCGAAAACAACCACTTAGTTATCATTGACAAGAGTAAAGCTACGATATCAGACCCCAAACCCCGCCTAGATGGGAGCGACTTCATGGCATTGGGTATTTGGGGTAATGGAAGTTATTGTATCTAGAAGTAAAAGCTACATATACTGTTTGTTAACATGTCTATATAAAGACTAAAGTAATTACTACTTTACTAATGACATGGTGAGGAATGAGGATTGAAATGATTTAAGTTCTAGAGGTGTTCATACGGGTCACATATTTCAGGTCGGTTTAAAATCCGGTTTTGTGTCCACATTGAATTTTAAATAATTTTAAATTCATATTTATGCGGGTCAAGTCAATTTCGATTCTATGGTCGGGTAAATATCGGGTCATCAGGTTTATTTTGAACACCTCTAGATTTAACTACTCTATAAGCAGAGGCGAATCTAAAATAAAATCAAATAATGTCGATAATATTAAGAAGAATACATTCATCAACCTAACCAATATCTATATTTCTTTTTTTTTCGGAAATTAAAAGGTTTTTTAAGATCCAAAAACAAATAAAGCACAGGCAATATCCATATTAGTATTAGCATCCTTAGGTATATACTTGAATGTTGTCAGTTGACATCATTGACTAGCATCCGCCTCTATAAAGTAAGGAAGAGGTGAAGGTTTATTACCTTTGAAACATGCTTGCATTGCGATATAGTGGTGCATAGATTTCATCCTTCAAAGGAGGTGCATTCTCAATCAATTGCCTTGCAAGAACTAAATCTTCATCTACTTTCGATGCCCATCGCGGTATCTAAAACGAGTAGAGAAATCAACCTTTATTAGCAACACCCATTATACAAAATTGTTAAGTGTAATCCATATATATAACAACATACTATACACATACCATTGTAGGAGGAGACTCATAATTTTGTACCAATAACTCACTCATGTCAAACAATGTAAGCACCTCCTTGTCAAAAACATTCGGTTTTTGTGGCTGTTTCTTTGCTCGAACGTTAACTAAAGGTGGCAATAACGGAGGCAAATCACTATTTATCGGTGGTGAACTAATCTCGATACTTATATCACGAGTTACATTATTATCGAGGATCATATCTATCGGAGATGATGCAATAGAAGGCGATACAAATCCCAAGTTGAAATCTCCGGTATTTGTTGGTGGCAAAGCAATATGATCTTTCGTAGCATCGATTATTGAAGTGTTCCTTTCAGTGGCATTACTAAGCTTAGGACCATCTCGACTTTGATCAAGTCTCGTCGAAGAATTGGAAACATCGACTGAGCTCACATTGTTAAATACGAGTGAATACGATGTCGAGTTCTTATCGAAGAAGGCATGGTTTTGCTGTTCCGGGACTTGGCCCCATGAAAACATGGACCATAAAGCATTACCCTTTGGGAGTTCAACAGATTGGAACAATATAATTGTAGCAAATACTAAACCAATTAGCCAGAGAAATCTTCTAGATTGAACTTGAAAGGCTTTTAGAAACTCAAATCCCATGTTTCTTGAGCTAAAATGCCTAGGAAATGTACAATAAGTGTCAGAAAAGTTTATATAAAATATATTTCAAGGCAGATCTGAGAGGGGAATTTAATAAATAAATAAATAAATCTTCATAATCAATTATTACAAAATAAGTGTTTTTTCAGAATTGTCTGCAAGAAGATCAAAGATACTCTAATCTTTAAATGAACTTTAAGTAAAATGAATAAAAAAATAGTCAAATTAAGTTATTGGAATTACGATGATTTTGGAAAATGACAATTAGGAGCGAAAACCACTTAATTTGATTTCCTATCACTAACTAAAAAAATTTCAATTGTGACGCTATATTTATGACGCTTCATCAAAATGCATCACTATTCTTAGAGTATTATCCTAATATTTCAATCATAAATTAAGACATTTCCTACAAGTGTCACCAGAAATTTTGGTGACATGTGATAAATGGCATGATATTGATACTTTAACGGCCCGTTTGGTAGATGGTAATAAACCGGACAATCACTACAACATAATTTGCTTTTAGTGGGATATATTTAGCGACATTTAATTTAAATGTCGCTATTTCTAATTTCTTATAGTGTATATAGAGGATTTAGTGGCATTTATTAAACCCTTTAGCAGCATATTAAAAATTCACACTAAAGCTTGATATGGTGACATTTCTCACAAATGTCAATATAAACTATAGTGACTATTACATATGCCACTAAAGACCAAATTAAATGTCGCTAAATCACTTTATGGTGTAACTTAAAATAAAAATCAATAATTATTAGACTAAAAACATGAATTAGTGGCATTTTTTAATGCCATTAAATATCGCAAAAAGCTAAATTTGTGGTAGTGAATGAGAATGAAAAGCTAGTGTAATTTTGGTTGAAAAATCTCTTTGTTACCTTGATGTCCATGCTTGACAACCTTCAATCATCTCATTTTGTTCATAAAATTCATTCCGATGCATTACCAATGGGAGATGTGGTATTAGGTGGTAATGAAAATTTATAAATCATTTAATACTACTAACCAAACGGGCCGTAAATGTTAAATTTGGCACTATTAATAGTATATTTTAGTTTTTATTTTAAAAAATAACTGACAGAATATAGGAGGGTTAAGATGACGCGAGGTGGTGGGTTTATCAGGGTTAACTGACAAATAATATTTATGACCGAATATTATTTTCGGTGACCATGGTGTTTTGCTAGAAATCAACTTTGATCGGTGTATTAATGATATTGGTGTAGGTCTTATGAGTTCACACTTATAAATTATCAATTGGATAATATAGTATTAGTATTTAGTACATATAACCTAAGATGCTCATTGGAATAGTAAGTATTAAATATATAATGACATATATTGATGATGGGTTTTAATTGGTAATTAAAACACCAACTTAATCACCATATTTATTAGGAGTACATGTAATTACTAATTAGTATATGTAACCACCCAAACTAGAAAATGAAAAGTTCATACGATTTATGTATAAATATGAGCTTTTACTTATATCTTTGCTTAAGTTCATGTGTTTAATTCTTACATTTTTCCACTTTAATGGGTCGCTTGGATTGAGAGTAAATATTTAAGGTAGTAAAAAAAGTCAAACCAATGTAACAAAGGTAATTATATATGCAAATGAAGTTATTTAAATAATTGTGACAGAGGTAGATTAAAAATATAAAGAGTTTGATTTCACTCATTTGGAGGTAAAGAATTCCTCCACCTCCTCCTAGGGTAAATTTATACCCCAAAATAAGAAAACTTATTGCTATTTTCTCTATTTTTTCATTACCTTCTAATGCATTCTTCCACCTCTCCAACAGTCAAATTCCTTTAAATATCTACCTAACTAACCTTAAATTTCTACTTTGACTTTTATTACCCCTTAAATATTTACTCTCAATCCAAGCGACCCCTTAAAAAAGTACCTATAGCGAATTTTTTTATTTTCTACTAGGATATATACGTTGGGATTCTTTTGGTACTCAATGGATTATAGATTTATAGCTAAAGAAACGACATTTGACAATCTGATTTTTCATTGCCTCTATTTATACCCGTTTGCATTGAGGAAATCACGCTATGAGAATATGATTCTTTTATGAGCTTTTACTTAGATTTTAAGAAGCTGTTTCTTGCAATTTTGCTTTTAGTTTTTCTTACAATTCATGCTCATACCCACTTTAACTAGGATGAATGTGGTGCAAACTCCCAATAATTTTACTCGTTTGCCATCTCAACTTATAGCTACCCCATTGTCCCATAAAATAAGCCCAATTTTTCATTTTAATATATTATTATTAAGCTAGCATTATTTCTATTTTAAGTCATAATACATTCTTTTTCTTTATTCTCATCCGGATATTAAGACTCTGTTTTCATTTCATCCACACATTTTCTCATAATTTTCTGTAAATTAATTATCTCATTTTTCTTACTTTCACCCTAGGACTATTTTTTGAGACATGGAGTACTAAAGTAAGACTAGCACATAAACTATAGAAATTAAATTTAAAATATAAAAAGGTAAAGAAAAAGGAAAAGTGGAACACCTTCCCAACTCTAAAGCTTTCACCAAAACAAAAATAAATAGAAAGACAAATCACAAATGAGAATAACATAAAGAATGGAATTTCTAAATGGTCTTTTTTCTTTTGCCGTACAACTCAAGCAAGCGCATTACTCTTCTTGTTCGTTGAATTTGCAACATTTGAGCTTTTATTTGCTTTTTATCTGCACTTAAATTAATTTTTGCATTGTTCATGTTGTAATGTCTTTTTTAAGATGATGTTCTAATGTTTTAGTCAATAGAGTTAATTAATTGACAATATACAACCATATACTAGTAATATTAATATATATTTTGATCAGCCGATCTTCGGAGAGACCGATATTTAGGCTTAGCCCATAGCATATTAAAGGCTAATTAAACTAAAAGATGAATAGATGATAATGGGCCGACCAAATTAGACAAATCGTCTATCAAGAAAAGTGTGTATTTAGATATCAGCCACTACTAATAAATTGCATTCTTAATTCAACACATAATAATTCTAAAAAAAATTAAAAAGTAATTAATAATTTATCTACCCAAATCTGGAAACAAAATAAAATAAAATAAAAACTTTTTTAAATAATATCATCGGTATAAACAAAGTTTTGACTAAAAGTAACAAATCATGCATGCAATGATTCAAAAGCAAAAAAATAGAGCAAAGATAATTACAAATATTTGAGACAGGAAAAAAACAGAGCATTTAAATTAAAGCACTTTCAACTTTAATATTTAAAGTTTTCAACAATTTCCAATAATTCAAACACATTATTTACTTGCAAAAATCTTTAAAAAAATGATCTAGTTGTATGAATCAATACCCAAAATTGAAATTAAAATTAAAATTAAATAATTAAATTAACAATGAACAAGAACTGAAGTCATAATCATTAACATAATGACAAAAACAGGGAAAAATAATGCATGCAATAATTAAAAGAAAAGAAAGAAATAATAAATACATACCAGTATTATTATTTGAGTTATTATTGACCAAAAAATCAAACAAGAACAGTGGAAATAAAGCCCATGAAATAATTTCAGTTGAGGTTTTTTTGGGGTGGGTGAACAATAAATCAATAAAAAATAATTTTAATAATCAGATATTTGGTAAAAAGAAATTGATAAAATAAAAATTATGGAAGGGATATTTGGGATAATATTGCAGTTGAATTTTAAGAGAAAATTAGAGAAGGAGTAGTAGTTTTACAAGAAGCTAAAATTGGTTTATGGAGAAGAGTCAATGATGAGTTTGGAGAAAGATGAGTGTCCATTATCAACCTTTTTTGGGTCCCAATTTGTGCTTTTATTATTATTATTCTTTTTATTTTAGGAATTTGTCTATTCATTCATCATCAAGATCTAGAGTACAATTCTCTATGCTATTTAATGTTACAGTTTTTAAAAATAAAAATTATTCTAAACAATACAAATTAATACAATTTTTTTTATTTATCTATCATTTTAACTTTTAATTAACTATAAATAATACTCCCTTCAGTACAGTGAAAAGGGGACATTTACTTTTTGATATTATTCACTTGTTAATCTTAATTTGTATGTTATTCATAATCTATAAATTAAAACATAGTCAAGTGAGATCTTATTAATTCATATCAATGCGAAGTATTAAATAAGTGCATTAATAACGTGAAACAATAAATGTTTCATTTTCGGTGAATAGGAGGGAGTATTAATTACTTAGGGATATTCACCTATTATTATACTCCCTTCATTCTTAAAAGATTGTCCATTATGGATTTTCACACAAATTACGAAAACTAAAATCTTTATAGTGAGTGGGTATTTTTTTTAATTAAATAGTAGTGTGGAGTAATGATTGTATTGGTATTATGAAAAAGAAAAGACATTTAAAATAAAGATAAAATAAAGAAAAAAATAAAATTATCATTGTCATTAATATAGAGACAGTTTATTTGGGCAAAATAGGAGGGACTATGAGGGTATATTTTGAAAAAAAGATTTCTAAAAATGGAAAGTATTCTAAAGTGGACAAATATTTAAAACTATTTGACAAAAAAATAAAGGTAAAGTAATGATTAAACAAACATTGATATTATTCTAGGAAAAATGCCCAAATGTTGGTATTATCACGGTTAATTAAAAATAGGTATTATTGTAGATAGATCAACAAAAAATTTGTATTATTTACGGTAATTTTTTCTATTATATATTTTTTTTTACAAATATTATTGTGAAAAGCAAACAATTAATACTTTGATTTAAGATTTATTAGTTTCTTTAAGATTTATTGTGTTTAATAATTGGTTTTGTTAAGAACTATTATAAAATTCATTATTATTTGTCATTGTTGTTAACAAACATTATTGCGAATAGTGAATGCGAATTACTTTGATTTAAGATTTTTACTAGTTTTATCTAAGAGTAGTCTTTAATTGGTTTTGTTTAAGATTTATTATTATTTGTTTATAATTAGTTTTTGTTCGTAAGAAACTAAATAGTGCCCCTGCGATGCATGGATTGATCAAATTTTCTAATATATTTATATATATTGAGAAATTAAAATTTTAAGAAATAAATTTTACATTATACTTATACTCCTATTTCATTTTACTCTGAACAATTGTTTGCATTACGTAAATTGTATCATATTTTGCATAATGCGCATAGGTGGTTGTGAAAGTTTAATTCACGACAAAGTCAATAACAACAAAAGATTAAAAAAAAAGTAATTATACATATAATATAATTACATTTATACTTTTCTTTTTTTTATTTTGAATAAAAGAAAAAATGGTTTGTACATGGAGTATAAAATACGAAATTATAATTTTTTTAATAAAAATATCATGCTTATTTTTGCTAACAAAAATAATTCCTTTAATAATAAAATTGAAAAGAATTTATAATTGAAATAAATGAAATATATAATCGAAAATAGTGAAGTCAAAGATAATCATAATAAGAATGACATCATCATTGCATTTTGGAGGGAAAACATTCAATGAGGAGGTGACACGTAAGCGATTTTAAAAAGGGATGATGTAAGTAGTGTTTTATTTTAGTAATAGTTATAGATAGATAGATTTTGTGTAATCAGGGCCGACCCTTGGTTTTAAAAATAAATTTTGGGCCCCTTTATATACTTTTTTTTTTATATACTTCGACTAGTCTAGTTAGTCAAATTTTGATTAATAATATTTTAAAATTGATTATGCACCATGCTCTCTCCGTTCTTATTTGTTCTTCTCAATTTTTCCAAACGTAAATTTTACTAAGTTTGTCCTATTATAAATTCTATTTTGGGACAACTTTATGGATAAAAATAACCTAATTTGTCTAATATATTTTACTAAAAGGCCATCATATATTTACATTAAAAAATTACTTAGATTCTTTCATATTAATGGTACATTTGCCCTATAATATTTTTCTCTTTTTACTAAACATTTCACTCATTTTTATGATTCCAAGCTACATTAATAATTTTTTATATCAATTAATAATGACTTTTAATAGAATATTAATTTACTGTTCTTGGTTCCTTCCCATATTCCAAAAGGGAAGAAAACAATCGGAAAAAGTATGATATAATAATATTTGACAAAGTTGCATTTATATAAATTTTCATAAAAGTAACTTTAATAGACACGTAATTTTCTAATTTTTTAAAAAATAACAATCAAAATTCAACTTATTTGACCAAAAACATTTAAGTAACAAAAAAAAATACTTTTTTTTTTGAAAATTAGGAAATATATAACGCAGATGAAAAACAGAACACTGCAACTTGGGGACTCAAAAACTGCCGGCAAATAGGAAATCAATCTTCTTGGCTCTTGGGTATTGCGTTACATTATTAAAGATTTAATATTATTAAACATTATTAATATTAAACAACTTCATAAATATCAAACATTATTAAAGTGGCATAGTGGTTGAGTTTCGAGACAGTCCACTTCGTTTGCTAATTGATGAAGGGTTCGAAGCTTGATCAGCACATACGACACTTCTTGTATTTTTTGGTAGTCCCTGGGCATGGGCCTAGCTCGCCCTGCCTAATGGGCAGCCCTGTGTGTAATAATAGTGATTGATAAATAGTTTTGTTTAGAATAATTGTAAAAAAATATATTACAAGTTACAGTTGTCAAAAGAACATTATTCTTAATTTAAGATTTATTAGTGTTGTTTAAAATTTATTGTTAAAGTTGTTATTATTCATTTTTGTGGTTAGCAAACATTATTAGATAATTAAAAATGATAATTACAATGAAAAATCGATTATAGACTCATATTAAATTAATGAAATTTAAGTTAATTCAATATCATTCAATATTATTTTATTAAACTAAACTAAATTAAAGTAGATTCATAAACAAAAACTTACCAAACTTAGGAGAATTTTGTAAACAAAAACTTGAATTATTACAAAATTCATAAAAAAAAACCATTTTTTTAAAAAATAAAAGTAAGGTGCAAAATGAGCAATCAAAGGACAAAAAAATAATGACAATACATAAAAATGAGTTAAAATTTACCAAACATAAGAAAATTTTGGGGTCCTTGAAATCCAAATATACAAGTTATTTCCACGTTGCAAGCCGCCTTAAGTTTGTCAGAGCGGTGAACGTTTGAGTAGGGTTCCGACTGTGGAACTAACGTGGTCTTTTTTTGGGTGTTTGACAATTGGCTATTGGTTGTTGGCGATTGATTTTTTTAGTTGGCTTATTTGACCAGTTGGAAGTATTGGCTGTTTTTGTTAGCTTTTAAGCTAACTGTTTGTGGAGATGTTTGGTAAATTTGAATATTGGTTGTTAGCTGTTTATTAGAATAAAAGTGGGTCAACAAGCCAAAAGCCAACCCAAAAAGCCAGCTGTAGCAGCTTTTTCATTTTGCTTAAAAATCAGCTTTTCAACTGCTTTAAAAGCCATTTACCAAACACTTTTTTTGGCTTTTTGACCAACCAACAAGCCAAAAGCCAAAACCTAACCAAAAAGTTAGGGCAAAAGCCATATATCAAACAACTTGTCTTTTTACCTTAACATTGGGTACTAGTATAAAAACATGTGCAATGCACATATATTTAAATATCAGTCGGTCTCTTGAGAGACAGTCTTTTTGAGAAACATCTCTTAGGTCCAACCAAAAAAGCTTAATTAAACTAAAAGAAGATAATGTGCTAATTAAATTTAAGATGGTCTCTCAAAGAGACCGTTTCTCAAAAGAATTTGTGTTTAAATATTGACAAGCAAAAAAAAAGCAGCAAAACAAACATTAGCTTTTTTTTGAGATGAAAAAAGCATTAGCTTAAGTTTTTATTTGAATTTTTACAATAAAAATTCAAGAGTAATTCATAACTAATAGCGTACAATTAATTTTTTTAAAAAATACCTGAAATAATAAAGATACATAATGTTGTAATTATACTATTTTCGAAAAATTTACTAAAACAACTTGTTATAGGGACTTAATTGTCACAAATGATTTTTTATATGGTAATAATTATTTTTGTTTAATTTTATGTAGATTTGAAATTCTAGTTATAAATTAAAGTTAATGCCACATAAGCACAACACCTAAAATACTTTGTCATTTAGCAAAAGTGCTATAAGCATGGCATTTGTAATTTAACAACTCTTTTATATAATTGTATGATTAAGACTTAAATAGCAATTCATATTTAATCAGTTATTTATGAAGTTAATAAATCACCCTTAAATAATAAGATGTGATAGGGTCAGCGTTTTGTTATTTTCATTTATCTTTTTTATTAAATATTTTTTTTTGTCTTTTGTGGTGATTCACGGTTATTATTTAGTAATTTTTGTATTTACTCCTATATAAAGTTCTAGTAGAAAATGCAAAACGATTGTTAAGCTGACAATGACTTAAATGTTTAAGTATCACTATTACTTAAATACATATTCTCTCTATCCCAAAAAATAGTCTTAGTGTAAAAAAAACTTTTAAAAATAAGAAAATTGAGTAAAGGTGACAAAAATAGGAAGTAAAAGATCAAAGAAATATATAAATAAAATGAAAAGATAAGTTAAATGTATGGATGAAAGTCAAAAAGAAAAAGTGTAAGTTGACAAAAAATAAAATTGAGGAAAGTCTAATGAGAAGAACTAAAAAGAAAATAAGTTAAATTCTTTGAGGCGAAAAGATTACTGTGTTGCCCTTGAATTACATCACTTGCAAACGAGACAGCTTTTAAGGGAAGGTGAGGATATGATAATATATGAAGAGAGAATAAAATATTAGAATGATAAAAAATATATATATATGATCTATTTTTATATAAATAAATAAATGTAAATTGATGGGATAACAATATTCATTTAAGACTTTTATTATAGTAGTTTGGTTTGGCAGTTCAATCTCCATGATAACATTTAATGATACATAGTAATTTCAACACATGAATTGTTATGCTCCCTATATTTGGAGTTTGTAGGTGTGATATGGGTTCGACTTCAATGGCCAAGGGCAAGCTCCTTATGTCCTTAATGCACGTTACAAGTGTTTTTTATTCTATTTTTTCAATATTTGGTTTAATTTTGAAATGAACAATATAAAAATGTAATATGTATAAATTATGAAAGTGTCAAATGTGAGCTAAGATCGATAAGGTTCGAAGTACCTTGATGAACGATAATGAATTTCAATGATTTAACAATGTTTGAAAGAAATCTAAATGTAAAAATGACAAAAAGATTAGGAGATTCACCTAATGATGGCTACATCCTTCGTGATGTGTAGTTTCTTGTTTATACTATTTCAATAGAGTAAAACAACTCTTATAAATGAAGTATTACAATTGATTAAGAGAATAACAAAGACTATGTGTTTAGGCTTAGGGGTTTGTGTTTTATCTGTTTGAATGAACAAATAAGCTCTCTATTTATAGGGGAGATTACACTAATCACCATTCAATACATTAACACTATGAATTAATAACTTTGAAACAACTCCAAATACTTGAAGAGTCAAAAACAGAATCCTAGGAACGTTAGAAAACCCGCTCAACCTAAATAGAGAGCTTGCTCGATCGAGCGAGGCACGGGAAGCTACTAGAAGTATTCTGTTAACTACATTTTATTCATACTTTATCCCCGTTGTTTAATTGAATTATGTTGAGATTTGATGCAGCGATGCTTGTTTTATGTAAGATTTTACGCTTGGTGTGGTATTTTGTTGTTTTGTTGAATTTCAGGTTAAACTTATTAAATCAAGCACTTTTGATGCATACGCTGCTCATTCAGCTCCAAAAAAAACTTAAGGAAGTAAGGCCTCGATAAGCCAAGTCAAGAAGATAAGCCGAAACGAGGGCCAAAATAGGCCATTTCAAAGCCACTCGACCTAATCTGGGTCGAGCCAAGGTGGCTCGAGCATCCTGAGACCCATAGTTGAGATCAGAAGCTTATTTAAGCCATGCTGAAGACCGCTCGACCGGGTCGAGCAATATGGCCCGGTCGAGCGAAGTGAATTTTAACTTCCAGTAGCTTCTGATCAATTGCAGCAGCCAAGACCAAGGCACAGGACATCTGCTCGACCAGGTCGAGCGAGATAGCTCGGGTCGAGCAGACCAAATTCAATCCTTCTGTCCACATTCTGATGTTTCTGGCCAAGTACCTGATGCTCGCTCGACCAGGTCGAGCTAGCTTGCTCGGGTCGAGCGAATTGGGCGGCAACAGCTTTTCGCGATTCTTATAAGAAGCATTTTGGTCCAATTAGATTTGTTTCCTTATTTTTGCTGCTGAAAGGACTTTGGTAGCCACCCTACCCTATCTCTAGGGGTGGCACCTCCCTCCTACACCTTAGGGGTGGTGGAGCAATCATGAAACCACCACCCCCACATGCCTTGGAGCTTATAAATAGAGAAGAGGAAGAAGGAGTGAAGGATCTCAGCATCTAAGCTTTCATCTCAATTTGCATCCCAGTTTTCACCCATCATTTAGAGTAATGTTTATGTATTCTTCAATTGCTTAGCTTTCATTTCAATAGAGAGTTAGTGTTTAGTATAATTTCATTTTCAATTCAAACACTTTTGCAATTTCATTTTCAATCTTAGTTTCATTCCTTATTGTAACATTTTGCAATTTGGATTTCTTCAACCATTGGTGCATTGTATTGAAGCTTTTGGAAGGAATTACTTTGAATCATCCATTCATCTTATTCATCAAAGAGTAATTTCTATCTTTATTTATATTAAATTCAATTCATGTTATTTAGTTATTGTTGCTTTTGCTTTCATATATTTTTGCTTGATTGTTCTTCAATTGATTACATTCATCTTGTTAAGATACAATAGTTAATTCATTCATGATTCTTGGCTTAATTGCAATCTATAATTTCAATATGAATATGTGTGAGTAGTTTGTTTTGGCTTAGGCTAGGCATAATCACCATGTATATAGTTTGAATTGCTATCTTGACCTTTGGCATTGGTTGTGTTGTTTATGGTTTAGTATAGGTTTTGCTATCTTGTTTAGTGTCGTTGAATTGAGGGCGAGAGTCGATTTTTTAATGATAACCTATGCTTAAAAGTTGAATCATCTCCATGAGAATAGGTAGATGTTTTGATTGGAAATAATGAATGTGTGCTCCATGTCTTAATCTATGCTTAGCTCCATGAGAATAGGTGGTTAAGTATGTTTTAGGAAGCTATTGTTGCTCGAGAGAGAACATTAGTATTTAAGATACGTTCTTCCTCATAACAACCCATAACCATGTCCTTAGGTTGAAGTTAGGAAAGACTACCATGGTGAGAAAGCCTAGCCTATGCCTATTTAGCTAATTGATTACTTTATAATTGCCTTAGTTTATTGTGTTCTTAATTGCTTTTCACTTTTCATTCCGTTCTTTTTAATTGTTTGCTTTAATTTAGTTCTACCTCCAAACACTACTTTATACGTTTTTGAGCTAACTAATCGATTGAGAAACCACTGACATAACCCCCACTCCCTGTGGATTCGACCCGTACTTGCCGTCGTACTAAGCTACGCCGTGCACTTGCGGTATTACATTTTGAAGGACGTAAAGTCCCGATCATATTCTGACTATCTGCTTGACCTATCAAACAATGCGTTCGGTCAGCGCCCTACAGAAACACTACAACAAATTTAACTTTATGCGACATTGCATTTAGTGGCATTAAAAAAATGCCACTGATTCTTAATTTTAGTGTAATAATTATTGGTTTTTATTTTAAGTTTTACTATAAAGTGATTTAGCGACACTTTATTAGGTCTTTAGTGGCATATGTAATTGTTACTATAGTTTATAGTGACATTTGTGAGAAATGTCACTAGATCCAATGTCGTAAAAAGCTTTAGTGTGATTTTTTATTATGATGCTAAAGGGTCTAATAAATGTCACTAAATCCTCTATATTTACTATTAGAAATTTAGAATAGCTTAAATGTCGCTAAATATATCCCACTAAAAGTAGATTATGTTGTAGTGGAAGCTTATAGACAGTTTTTGCTCCACTGAATATAGTAGAGCATCTACAAAACCTTTTGCACTTCTTCATTAAATCTCATCAAGCCCCATAACTCTCATGATTAAGTCATATTTCATTTCCTTCATTACTTCAAGCATTGAATTACAAACTTAAATCATCATCATAAACACACACATTGAGTTTCACACTTAACACACCCACAAAACATACTCATAGGATTCCATCTCATAATTCAGACATGAATGCACAATCAATTTAGTGCACTCAAGTCACCATTAATCTCAATAAAATAAGTATAGGTCATATATAAAATAATAGATAAAAAGATGTAAATGAAAATTAGGAGAGTGTAAATTTAGCAAACTCAATGAAATAGGCGTTACAAACTCAATGGGCAATATATACTTCATTCCCTTTCCATAAAAAACACCCACAAGTTAAGAAAAAGTGGGAGGAAAAAAAGATAGAAGTAATACTTTCTCCAATCTAAAGCAAATATTTTACTTTCTTTTTAGGTTAGTTCATCCTAGTAGTCTCATTTTTATTTTAAGGCAATGATTATTCACATTTGGATACTTTTATTTTATTGTAGCTCCCTCTTTATTTGTAATGTGGACACCTTTTTATGGTGGTTCTTTTTTCAATTTTTATACATATGGAAACATTTTTATTGTGGTTTCTGTTAGAGTATATAACATATTTTGGGGCTTTAACCATCAGCTTAAACTTTTGGTTGAGTTGGTTCCTTGACATGGTATCAGAAGCCAGGGTGACAAGAGATTACAGGTTCGAATCTCAACCACCCCTCATTTAAAGTGGAACATTTAGTGCCATGTATGAGGAGGGCATGTGCTGCATCCACCCCCTCATTATTATTTTTGGAGTTTGGATTTATTTATTTTGGGAGCTTAGAAGATCATCATTTTTTGAGAGTTTTGATTATTTATTTTTGGAGCATTAATATCTATCTTGGAGGGTCTTATCTCTTATTATTTCCTAATTAGTACTTAGTACTAATCCTTGGTGTTAGTATGGTATATAACTTCTTACTCTATTCTTTATGTGAAATTTTACTTTATATTTACTTTATAATATACAAAGTATGAAATATGTTGATTATGTTTAAGTAAGAAGTTAGTTTGATGAAATTTTAATTAAGATTATATAAGTATGTTTATACTAAAAGTATTTTTAGTATGTTAATTTAATTATCTTTAAACAAGTTTAGAAAGTTGGGTGAAAATTATATTGTAGTGATTTTTATAATGTTATAAACTAGTGCTAATATGTTTATGAGTTATGCGTTATATTAAGAATGTTACTATATCTAAAAACTTTTATATTAAGAATTTTTATTAATATGTTTATGTTAGCCTTCAAACTAGTTTATAAGGTTATTTTATAAACGTATTTTTATTAATACAGTAAGAATGTTGTTGTTATACTTTAATTTAATGTTAAAGTTTATCCTTAAAGAAGTAAATTTCTAAATTATTGTGTAAAGTTTCTATTTTTTATTGGTTATGTTAATTATTTAAATCTAGGATTTACTATAATTAATTAAACGAAGTTGTTTTTTTTAGTGAAAAGACCCCAAAATACTCATAGGCCATTCAACCGTTATCATATTAAAAACAATTACTTTTTAAAATTATTACAACCTATTTTTTTGATAATATCAAAATACAATCTAAAAAGATATTTTTGAGAAATTTTTATGAGTTATTAAATATTGAAGTGGTTTTTCCTAAATATATGAGATTTTATAATAAAAATTAACTTTTGTGACATTTAATTACTATTTAGTACAACACATCTTATTTGAACAAAATTCATATAAAAAGATGTAAAGTTTTTTTTAGTAAACTTCCCTCTTAAACTATGTGCGAAATATTGATTTTTGTGAAATTATAAGTTTTATTTGTTTTATAACTAGAATGTTGAGTTTTGGAAATCTAATAAGTTTACTTGTTTTTCTAAACTTGAAATATTGATTTTGGTGAACTTGTTGAGTTTAAAAACTTATCCGAAGAATGCAGTTTTATCTTGAATTATAATTAGAATATTTAATTTTGTTATTAAGAGAATAAAGTTTTATTTGTTTTAAAGTTGGAAATGTTGATTTTGGGAACTTATTTCAAGAGAAATAGATTTTAGTATCTACTTGTGAAAAATATTAATTAATTTGGAGGCTTTTAATAGAATATTAAATTAAAATGAATTTAGTGAACTACTAAGAATAAAGTTATAAACAAAATTTAATGTGTAAAAATTTAGTAACGAACGTATAAAGACATAAAGGTAAATTTAACAATATGATTAACAATTTTATTTAATAAATGAGGTTACCAGTTACCACTTAAGTTGATTAAATTCAAAGTCAAAGTCAAATAAAAATGTGACGTACTTGTGTGAATGAATATTGATTGAATGTCCCTGATAGTAAGGTAATGTCGAACCATGGACCTGCATGTAAAATCTCGGCGTCCGTGTTTGGCCGGCACATAAAATGCAGTGTAAGACAGGGGTTTGCAACCTATCCTGTAGAGTTCGAGCATAAAGATTGTATTGGAGGAGTGACGACTCCCACAACAGTTAGGGTTTAGGATGGTTCTCACCTAACCAGACCTTTACATATATCAGGTGTTATATTGTTGTGCTTGTTAAACAGTGATGAACTTGATTAGTGTTGATCCTATTAATAATAGTACGGTTATGAGTATTAACCAAATGAACTTACTTAAGAGTTAAGATTACCGAATTGTATAAATGGCAGTAACGTAATTCTGTCAAAATTATGGAACAGATTGAGAATATGGTAAAAGTATATTGTGGTGTCAATTAATTATAAGTTCGTACTTAAAATATTATTTTGTAAATATAGTATATAATTTTCGTATTTTGAGCTGGATAGGAAGTTCTGCTAGGTGTCACTACAACAAATTTAGCTTTTTGCGACATTGGATTAAGTGACATCAAAAAAATGTCACTGATTCATATTTTTAGTATAATAATTATTAGTTTTTATTTTAAGTTCCACCATACAGTGATTTAGCAACACTTAATTTGGTATTTAGTCGCATATGTAATTGTCACTATAGTCTATTGTGTCATTTGTGAGAAATGTCACTAGATCCTATGTCGCTAAAAGCTTTAGTGTGACTTTTTAATATGCTGCTAAAGGATCTAATAAATGTCACTAAATCCTCTATATACACTAAGAAATTTGAAATAGCGACATTTAAATTAAATGTCGCTAAATATATCCCACTAAAAGCAAATTATGTTGTAGTGTGTTACCGCTGACCGATTCAATCGGCTATCATCCGTATTATGGATGGCAGCATTTTACAGGATTTAGTTTCAGTTGCGATCCAGGTCGCAACAATTATTATTTATCGAGAACTTAAATGCTTTTTGTACCTTTATTGATTACTTGATGTTGATATATTTTTGTTTTTTTTCTTTTTGAGCAAACAATATTTCTTATCAGATGTAATATTTTACTTTTATTTTAAACAGTTCCAATTTTTATGATTTAAAGTTTTTAACAGTTCGACATTTTAAGACTTCAGCAATATTTTTGTAAAAATTATCATTACTGTTAATTACGTATTGAGATTGCCACTTCTGTTACATCAACACACTTGAATAATTCTTTTTATACATTTACAGCTTGTTTGGTTAGTGATACTAAATGATGGTAATGCGAATGATTTATAGTGTAAAATTTAATCAAAAATTCTATGTCATTCCCTTGGTGATGAAACTCCGATTACAAAAAAAAAAAAGCTTTTTGTTTACCAATTTTCATTACCACCTATTTCCACCTTACTCATTAGAATGAATTATTTTGAAGAAAATGAGATGATTGTTGTTGGACAAGCATGGGCATCAAGGTATTCAAAAGATTTTTCAACCAAAATTACACTACTTTTCATTCCCATTACCACCGTTTATAACCACCAGTGTCGTTCTTGGCATTACATGAGTCTTAGGCAAACTGAAAGAAATAGACCTTCCCTATAAAGGGTCGATTATTAACTAAACGAGTGTTTGAAAAAATAACAAAGATGGACCTTATATATAATAATTAGCATTAAAAATGTAGATGTGTCATATAATTCTTAAATGATAAAAAAAAAACTAGCATAAATTGCAAATTTTAAGTGCCTACTTTCAGTAAGTAGCATTTTCTAATTTTAAGACCCTTTTTAATTCTTGACCCTAGGCAAATGCTTACCTTATCTATGGTGAAGAACGGCCCTGATAACCACTTATCAAACGGGTTGTAGTTAACAACTATTAAAATTTATATAAATTTGAACATGGAAGTTTATGTACCAAAAGTCATTTGTATAGTTCTCTGAACCTGCACAAATAAAAGAAAGAACAAAGCATAGATGATCAGCTATAGTCCTTAGTACACATCAACACAACATTTTAATTAGTTGGTATTTATATACTTCATCCGTTCCATATTACTTGTAACATTTGTCAAAATGTCACTATTCATTAATTACTCTTAAGTAGTGATTAGTTTTTAATTTATAAGTTAAAAAATATTCAAGTGAGATCTTGTTTGATTCGTCTCATTACAAAGATTATTATATCAATTTTTTTATAATTTTTTATTATATATAATTAGAGATATTAAAAATTAAATTAGTTTATTAGACTGCGTGAAAAAATAAATGTTACAAGTGAGGAATGAGTACATATATATTTTTTTAGTTTATACTTCCTCCTATTCGCTTTACTTGTCCCATTTGGTTTTTCAACACTATTCATTAATCACTCTTATTATGCGATTTGTTCTTAATTTATAAGTTACAACATAGTCATGTGGGATCTTGTTTAATTCGTCTTATAGTAAAGTTTATTAATATCAATTTTTTATAATTTTTACTCAAGCTCAATTAGAGATATTTAAGATTGAAAACGTTCATTGACATATGTGCCAAAACTAAATGGGACAAGTAAAGAGAATAGGAGGGAGTATATCTATCTATCTATAATCTATAATCTATAACTATTACTAAAACAAAACACGGCTTACATCATCACTTTTTAAAATTGCTTAGGTGTCGCATCCCTATTAAAAATTTTCCCTCTAAATTTAAATGATGATGTCATTCTTATTAAAATATGACTTTCTATCTTTCATTTTGAGCATATTATTATCTTATTAATTTTTTTTTTACTTTTCAGGTCAAATCACATTTAATGTATTAGAAAACTATATATTTTTATTTTATTTATTTTAATTATTTATAAAATGTTTTCAATTTCATTTATAAATGAATATTATTTAGTGTATTGGAAAATTTAAAATAGTTAAAACATAATATACTATTATTAGGATTTGTTTTTGTTATTTATACTCTTGGTTACTTAAATGCAATGATTAATTCGAATATGATTTATGTTGTGACTATTTTTATGTAAGTCACTTATATTTTGTATGAGAAAAAATTATCTTTGTCGTTTAAACTAATAAAATAATTTTACATACTTCTATGTATTTATATTTGATTTTAAAGTGTGTTATTGATAGTAATAATATTTTATACTTTTATAAATTAATGTAATAGGTATTTTTGTTAGAAAAATTAATGTTATTTTTTATTTTAAAAATTCGTAATTTCGTATTGTACTTAAGGTGAGAACCATTTGCTCTTTTATTCAAAATAAAAAAATAAATGTATAAATATAATTATATTGCGTATAATACAAAATATGATATAATGTACGTAATGTAAACAAATGTTCATATTGAAATAAAATATAAATATAATACAAAAATATGTTAAAAAATTTGATAAAGCCGTGCATCGCACGGGCACTATCTAGTAATTAGCATTACAAACAAATTAAATTAGTTGATCAAGTTTATCTAATAGAAGCAATAATAAAATAGGATTAAAAGGTTAAGAAGTTAAGCCAACTTGTTCTATAACTCTAAAAAAAGTCCCTTCTCTCTAGGGTTAGGGTTTTTCTAGTCTTGTACTAGCCGTTTTTCTCCGTACCGGAGTTTTCCTTCGGTGTCTTTTCCGGCCTTCTCCGATCTTCTTATCTTTTCTTCCATTCTATTCTTCTTCTCTCTTTTTCTTCTTTCATAAGAAATCAATCAATATGGTTTCTTCTACAAAAAATAACAATTCGACAGTCATATCTGTCAACCCTAATAATATAGACTCTGGAGATAATGAAAATGATCTGGATCCCGAGAGTAATCCTTTTGAGAAACATCCTGCTGTTAGGGATAAAAGGGGTCAATAAAGGCAGGGATGAGGAGGAAGAGGTTTGCGAATGGCTTGAGGAAGGTACTGAGGAAGAAGAGGATCGTATTTCTTTGGGTCTTATAGGGAAGTTATGGTCTAAAAGAACCCTAAATCTGAATGCCTTCATGACGACGATAAAGAATGTGTGGGTTCTCTAGAAGGGCGTCGATATTAGTATGATTGGGAAGAATCCTTTTCAATTTCAATTCTACTATTGGAGAGATAAGGAGGAAGTCTTGAATGGTCAGCCATGACACTTTGATAGAATAGCCCTCTTATTGACGAATATGGATATGGCCCAAAAACCATCAAATCTTCAATTCTATGCCCTACCTATATGGGTAAGAATATACAATGTGCCTTTTAGGGGGCGATACAATGAGAATAATGCCCGTGTTCTTGGTGATAAAGTAGGCAATTTCATAAAATTGGATAAAACGGAGAGCCTGGGGTTGGACAAATCCCTTCGTATACGGGTAAGTATTGATGTGAGGAAGTCCCTAAAAAAGCAGGTTACTCTGAAATTGCATGGAGGAGAATTATGTTCTTGCCCGGTTAAATACGAAAAGCTTCCTCTCATATGCTTTTACTATGGGAAACTTGGTCATGGCACAAATGAATGCAAGGATGCTTTTGGGGACCACTCTCCGGTCAAACAGTACGGTTCGTGGCTCAAAGCATCTCCGTGGAGACCTATAAAGACCGAGAAAGAGACAGACGAGGGTGATATTTCGAAATCTTGTGGAAGAAGACTTTTCTTCACAAAGAAGTTACAGGACAAAGAATCCCTAGAGGTACCAATTTCCCATATTAATTCTGTTACTTCTCTTAAATAAAGTTGCTATAAGGAATGATGGGATGGGTACAGACAAGAATGCTTTGCCTTCAGTGGAACTTTCTATTGACACGTCACAGACAACCACTGAAGGGGTAGGGGACAAAAATGTTAATGATACAGTTTATGTCGGGGAAGTGGGAGAATATTATAAGGGGGACACATGTTTGAAGCCTGGAGAGGTCCTTCTTGAGACAACATCTGAGTAGGAAGGAGACCCATCTAGGGTGCTTATTCATTCTGATTCTCGACAATCAGTTTCTACAAAAAAGAGGGTGCAAAAATGGAAAAATTTAGCCCGTGAACGCTCCTCTAACAGTTACCCACCCCCCATTATTTTAAATGTTGGGGAGAAGAGAACGAAAACGGATCTGCCTTATGATGAACATATGGAGGATGTTGAAGAGAGAGGTAATTTCAAGAAGAGGATTGTTCCCATGGAAATTGAAGTTGTTCAAGGTGCTACATCTAAAAACGTGGCGAGCCTCACGAAATGGGCTCTTGGTTCTTAATGAGAGCGTCTATTTTCTGGAATCGTCGAGGTTTAGGGAGCCCCTCGGCAGTTCATGCGCTCCACTCATTGGTGCGTAAATACTCCCTGGGAATTCTTTTCCTTAGTGAGACGAAAAGTAGCAAGGCTGAAATCAGGAGGATCAAAGATAAGTTGAGATTCGACAAATATGTTTGTGTTGAGGCTGATGGTCGAGCTGGAGGTTTAGCCTTGTTCTGGGAGGAGGACATTGACCTTAGGGTTTCGAGTATGAATAGTCACTACATTGATAGCACGGTGCATAGTGAAGATAGGTCGGTGTGGAGATTGACAGGTATTTATGGATGGCTCGAAAGCAACCAAAAAAGCTAGACGTGGGATCTCATTCGTACCTTGGGCAGTGATAATACTATTCCTTGGCTTCTTGGGGGCGACTTCAATAATATTTGTGCCTTTAGGGATTGTCTCGATGCAAATGGTTTTAGAGAGTTAGATTTTGTGGGATATCCTTTTACATGGCGGAATAATAGGAGGACAGGGTTCATAGAGGAGAAGTTAGACAGGTTCGTTGCTAATGAGAAATGGAGGGCTCTCTTCCCTATGGCTTCTTCCGAGAATATCACGTGGGATGGCTCTGACCATATTCCTATCATAGTGCATTTTAGGGGCTTTGAGGTGTTAGAGGATCACGATGTAGAGGAGCAGCCCAAACCATTTTGCTTTGAAGCTCGATGGTTACAACATGATGATTTTGACACTTGCATTCGAAATTTCTAGGCTTCTTCGAGAAACAAGTACAGGGGACAGTGGGATAGTATTGTGGAGGAGTGTGGTCTTAGTTTGAGAAAGTGGAATAAAGAAGTCTACAGAGTCTCACAGAATAGATTGACTTGGCTTTTGAGAAGATTGAAGAGGGTCCGCAAAATGAGTCCTACACCTACCGTGGTCGAGGAATACAGAAGTGTGGAAGGGGATTTTAGGCTATTGAGACAACAACAGGAGACAACAGCTTGGCGACGTTGTAGGCCTTTTGTGTTACGTGATGGGGACAAAAACACTTCTTATTTTCACACGAAGGCTTCCAACAGAAGAAGAAGGAATAGGCTTAAAGGTCTCGAGGATGCAAATGGAGTTGTGCAAAAAAGCAAGGAAGGTATGAAATCAGTTGTTCTTGATTACTTTTCAAACATTTATGTTACTTCGAGACCAGAGATAACCATCGATCAGGTGGATTTCATTGAGCAAAGATTTCAGATACTATGGCTAATTTGTTAACTCGGCCCTATTCTCGCGAGGACATCGAGGCAGCCCTTGCTGAGATGCACCCTTGCAAGTCTCCGGGGCCGGATGGGCTTCTAGCTCTTTTTTATAAGAAGTATTGGGATCTTATTGGTGATGATATTTGTGATGTTGTGCTGGATTTTCTGAATTATGGTCATTTGCCTGCTGATCTGAACTATACCCATGTAACCCTTATTCCCAAGACCAAGAATCCGACCAAAATGACGGATCTTAGACCGATTAGCCTCTGCAATGTTTCATACAAGCTTACATCCAAAGTGCTGGCTAATAGATTGATGATTATTCTTCCTGATATTATTGATGAGAATCAGAGTGCTTTTGTGCCTGGTCGATTAATTACTGATAATATTCTTCTTTCGTCTGAAGTATTCCATTGTATGCATCATAACCATGCTAAGAGAAGGGGATATATGGCTTTAAAACTTGATATGAGCAAGGCGTATGATAGGATGGAATGGGATTATATTGCTTGCGTCATGATAAAGATGGGTTTTCCTGCTGTGTGGATTGATCGTGTTATGAAATGTGTTACAACTGTGCGATATTCTTTTCTGGTTAATGGGGAAGTTTAAGAGATTTTGACTCCTTGAAGGGGCTTACGCCAAGGGGACCCTATTTCTCCTTATCTTTTTCTTCTCTATGCTGAAGGGTTAGGTAACTTGATTAAAAGGGCTCATCTTGACAATCTTATACACGGTGTTGCTATCTCCCGCAATGCTCCCATGATTTCTCATCTGTTTTTCGCGGATGACAGAATCGTTTTTTCTCGGGCGAAGGTGCGGGAGGCTGAAGTGATTCTGGGGATCCTAAGGAAATATGAGGCTTTGTCAGGTCAAATGGTTAATCTTGATAAGTGTGAAGTGTCTTTCAGGGGAAGTCTCTCTAATGATGTCCGTCGTCGGGTTAGCTCTGCTTTAGGATTCAAGGAAGTTCTTAGTCATGATAAATATTTAGGGCTCCCTACTCTGTTCAAACTTTCCAAGAAAATCTCTTTCACTGGCATTAAGGATAGTATTTGGAAGAAACTGAAAGGGTGGAAGGAGAAACTTCTTTCTAAGGCGCGTAAGGAGGTTTTAATTAAGGCGGTGTTCAGTCTATTCCCACGTATGTTATGAGTTGCTTCAAACTTCCTACTTCCTTTTGTGATGATGTGGAGAGGATCATTCGTAATTTCTGGTGGGGCACCTCCAATTCTGAGAGAGGGATCCCTTGGAAAGTGTGGAAGGAGCTTTGTCGTCCGAAATCCGAAGGAGGATCGGGCTTCAGAGACTTACAGACTTTTAATATGTCTCTCTAGCAAGGTCCTTGAAAGCTCGGTATTTTCCTACTTCTACTGTGTGGGAAGCGAACGTGGGTCATAATTCGAGTTATGCGTGGAGGAGTATCTGGAGTTCACGCCCAACTCTAGAGCTTGGGGTTAGATGGAAAGTCAGTGATGGCAAATCAATAAACATGTGGAAAGACGCGTGGATTGGCAGCTTTGGAACGGGTAAACTCATCAACCTATCAGAATCTTAGACGAAAATACCACTGTGGATGCCATCCTGGATAATGAAACCCACACATGGCGTAGAGATATTATTACTGATATTCTTTTCCCCATAGATGTGGAGCGAATTTTGCAAATTCTGATCAATGTCTCTGACGTGCCCGACGAGAGAGTTTGGACTGGTGGTATTGATGGCTCTTTTAGAGTTCGCGATGCTTATAATCTTGCCCTTAGGCAACAAACGGAGGGGTCAAGTTCGAATGGAAGTGACCCAATTTGGAAGCAAATGTGGAACCTTCAAATCCTTCCAAGGCCAAAATTTTTTTGTGGAGAGCTATGTGGGACCTTCTTCCCCATAGTTCAAATCTGAGGATTAAAGCAATCGATATTGTGGGCCAGTGTACTCGGTGTGGTCTGCCCGAATCGAACATTCACGTCTTAAGAGATTGCGTGTGGACCAACCAGGTGTGACAGCACCTGCTGAATTCCAGCGACTTTCCCCATCATGATATGAAATTCAAAGAATGGTTTAGCCTGATTATGCAACAAAAGAATCAGAAGGACATTGAGCTTTTTGGAGTGATGGCTTGGCAGATATGGTGCGCTCGTAATGATCTTCAATTCGAAAAGATCAATATCACCGCTGATCTGTGCTTCAAAAAATCAACTGATCTTCTGGAGGATTACAAGAAAGCCACAACTGGTGTTCTTATGGAGCGGGCTAACAGACGCAATGTGAAATGGGCTCCCCCTGATCAATACACTGTGAAAATCAATGTGGATGCTGCTATCAATGTTAAAGATGATAAGTTTGGAGCAGGTATGGTGGCTCGTAATGAATTAGGTAATGTTCTTGTTACTGCCTCTAAAACTATGTGGCCATTTATATATGTCGAACGTGCGGAGCTTGAAGCGATTCAATGGGCCATGGAGATTATCAACGAGCATCAATGGAAAAATGTCATAGTGGAAGGTGATGCCCAGAATGTGATCAAGGCTCTCCAACGAAATCTGACTCGTAGTTTCCATCACCAGGTCATAGTTGATAATATTTTAGCTACTTCAGATGACCTCGATTGTGTCTCTTTTAGTTTCTGTTTTAGAGAGGCCAATAATGTTGCTCATAGATTAGCCAAGTGGGCATCCTCTAGTGTGTGTTCAAGTGTCTGGCTTAATGGTGGTCCTCGTTGGATTGCGGACATTGTATTTTCTGATTTAAGCAATTAATCTAAGCCTCACTTTTATCTTCAAAAAAAAAAAGGATTAAAAGGTAAACAAAACATGAGATATATCACTCGTAAATATTCAGTGTTATTTCAATTTTGAGATTAGTATAAGTTGTAACCTCACTTTTGTGGAAAACTTTTAACTAAAATTATATCGAACTTGATTTGATCACTTACGGCCCGTTTGGTAGCTGGTAATAAATCGTGGCAATGGGAATGAAAAACTAGTGTAATATTGGTTAAAAAATCTTTTGACTATCTTGATGGCCATGTTTGACAACCTTCAATCATCTCATTTTGTTCATAAAATTTATTCCAATGCATTACCAATGGGAGAGGTGGTATTAGGAGGTAATAGAAATTGGTGAACAAAAAAACTTTTTTGTGATCAAAGTTTCATTACCATGGGAATGACATAAAAGTTTTGACGAAAATTTACACTATAAATCATTCTCATTACCACCATTTAGTACCACTAACCAAACGGGTTGTAAGAGCTTTTTAATTATGAAGAGCTTAATTATACTACTCCCTCCGTTTTCATATGTTATTCTCACTTTCCTCATTTGAAAATTTTTAAAAGTTCTTCGAATTTAGAATCTTTCTATTTTAGTAACCAATAGAATTCAAGGAATTTTATTACACTTAGACTCTAATCTATAAAAATTAATTTACATGTTAATTTCCAATGCATTTACATTACATACACCCAATGAAATTTAATGATATTATTACACTTACACTTTAATCAATAAAATCTTTATTTTTTATATTATTTTACTCAACTATCATAGTATCTATTTTATAATTATAGTTTATCTTGATTTCTTTCCAGATTCCAAATGGAATGATAAAAAAAGAACGGAGGGAATAATACATATAGTCCAGTTTTATTAACTTGATCCTCAAGGAGATGAGACTGAAAGTCAAGTTGCTAGATCTATTGTTATTCCTCATTATAAAGAAGATCCCAAAGCAAAAAGGTTAAAGAAAATGAGACAGCTTTGTGTTTGTATGATAAAGCAAAGCAAAAGGTACGACTATGTGCTCCTCTGAGTGTTCAGAAAAGTTTATGAGGGTGTTTGGCAAATAGCTGATAGTTGGTAGCTGATAGCTGATTATAGTGGCTGATTTTATTAACTGGTTTAACCAGCTGATTTTGAACCCGTTGCTATAAGTAGCTTGTTCAAAAACAACTTATTCGTATTAATAAGTTGTTTCAACCAGCTAATTCATTAAACACTAGCATTAACCGTTTTACCATCTAACCCTATATTTATATCAAAATAAGCTAAAATTGCTCAATAAGCTAATTTGCCAAACCCCTAAAACTTGTTGAGGTAATGGAAAAGGGTGGTCACAAATCTTCAGAATTTGATTCTTAAGGAAACACTAGTATAGCATGGAGTCCATGGAGTGGAAAGCGAAATTATAAACTTCAGTAATACAATAACTGTTACAACACTTTATTCTAACTCTGCAGCTCAACATTTGAAATATTGAAGATATGCTACCTTGAAGACATTTATTCTTTTGTTTATAATTAGTTATAAGGTTAGAGGGTAGTTAGTTTGATGAGGTGTCAGTTTGTTAGACCAAGTGTAATATTTCTCTACAAGTGTTATGTTGATAGCATAGGTGTTAGTTTTTTGTCCTATATATATAGGTGTTCTATCCCTGTTTGAATGTAATTTTCAAGATTGATCAATAATAAAGAGATAATTCTTTCTTCTTCTTTCTGTTATAACATGGTATCAGAAGGTTCCATCCTTGGGAACCCCTGATTTTTTCTGTATTTTTGTGGGCCTATTTCCGCCTTTTTTACCTTCTTGATTCTTGATCTTTTGCTATTTTCTTTCAGTGTTTATGAAAACGGTTAAACTCAACAACAGCAAAATCACAGACCCTTGTATGAAACCTGCTAGTGTCTATTTTCTCCATCCAACTGATTCAGGACAAAAGATTGTATCCAAAATTTTTGATGGCATTGGGTTTAAAGATTGGAAACGTGCTCTTGTCATTGCATTGTCAGGAAAAAACAAGCTCGAATTCGTGGATGGATCTGTCAAAAGATCCAATTCTAATACTAAAGTTGCTAAAGCCTGGGATCGAGTCAACAACGTCGTTATATGTTGGCTTCTTTCTGCTATGGATGATAAGATTGGAAGCACTTTCATTTACTTAAAGACTCAAAAGAAATTTGGGAAGAATTAAATGAGAGGTATGGTCAATCTTCCTGCGCACAATAATTTTCTGTACAAGAAAAGATTGCTAAGGCTGTTCAAACCTCAAATTAGACCATTGAACAATTTTTCACCACCATTAAGGGGTTCTGGGATGAATTAGATAGCATTGATCCCCTTGTTCTTTGTTCTTGTTCTGGGTGTTCTTGTGATTCTTATAAAAAATTTGTAAAAAGACAACAAGGTCATAGACTTGTTCTGTTTCTGATGAAACTTGATTCAAGATACCAACAAACACGCAGCAACATTCTTAGATTTGCCCTCACCTGTAGAAGCATATAGAATTCTCATGCAAGAACAAACCCATCAGGATATCACCAAGTCTGTCAATTGTGAGCAAGAAACTCCAATGGCATGTCGTGTTGAGAAAAGAAAATATTAGGACAAGAATAAGCAAAACAAAGAAGAGCATCAAAAGCTACATCACACGTCTTTTTTTGTGACCACTGGAAAGTTTATGGCCACACTATGGACATATGTTGGAAACTTCATGGATATCCTCCTAACTACAAGCCTAATTCTTGGAGAAAAGATGATAATGTTCAAAGCAAAGCAAATGTTGTTTGTACTGATCAAGATTCCACTAACATTGATACCAAGCTCACACTTGGACAATACTAACAACTCATGGCTTTATTAAGCCAAACTCAATCTATTTGCGAAGATGCTAAGGATCCTGGTCCATCTTCCAATGCTCATTTTGCAGGTATATTCTGCCTTCTTGCACAAAATTTTAATAAATGGATTCTTGATAGTGGGGCGTTTGATCATATGTGCTTTGACTTATCTTTGTTCAAAACTTATCAGCCTTTGCACGGCAAACCTCAATACATTACTATTCTTAATGGGCGACAATTACATATACAAAATAAAGGAATTATTCATCTACATAATGGTCTTATTTTGAATGATGTCTTGCATGTTCCAGAGTTTCATTACAACCTAATTTCCATTAAAAAAATTATGCAATGATTTGAATTGTTCCATTTTTTTTACTGCAACTAATTGCTATCTTCAAGGAAATTTGATGAGGAAGATTTTGCATCTTGGTAAAGCTGAGCATGGGCTTTACTACATTCAACAAGCTCATGCAGTTTCTCAGAATGATTTTCAACACAAAAATGATCAAAGTTGCATTTTTAATATGCATATAAATACCAAAGCTATTATGAGTGCAACAACTATCAATAAAAATCTTTTGAATAAAGCCAAGTTGTGGCATCTTAGAATGGGAAATCTTCCCTTTAGATTATTACATTCTGTTTTTCCTGATTTAGATAAGCATCATGGTTATGATGCTTTTTTTGTACTATTTATCCTATGGCAAAACAAACAAGATGTATGTTTCCAACAAGTTCAATAAAGACTACTGATTGCTTTCAACTTGTTCATATTGATATATGGGGACCATACAAAGCTATAACAAGATTGAAATGTAGTTTATTCATCACTATTGTTGATGATTTCACCACGCACACTTGGGTGTTTTTTGTTAAACACAAGAGTGAATTTCTTAGCTTTTTTCAACAATTTTATGATTATGTCCTAACACAATTTGATAAAAAGATTAAGATTGTTAGAGCGGGCAATGCTAAAGAATTAAGTGAAGGTGATACATTAAGATTTTACCTTGCGAAAGGCATTGTTCTTCAAACCTCTTGTCTTGAAACTCCACAACAAAATAAAGTTGTGGAGAGGAAGCATAGACATCTTTTAGAGGTAGCTAGAGCATTGTACTTTCAATCCAAGGTTCCTATTATGTTTTGGGGTGATTGCATCATGACTGCTGCACATTTGATTAATCAAATGCCCCTTTCTATTTTACAAGGACTAACACCCTTCGAAAAGTTACATAAAAGAAAACCAAATTATGATCATTTAAGGGTCTTTGGTTGCCTTTGTTACGTTTCTACCTTAACAAGAGATAGAACAAAGTTTGATTCAAGAGTCGATCCTTGTATTTTTCTCGGCTATGCTTTACATCAAAAAGGTTATAGATTATATAATCTTATCACAAAATTAGTTTTGGTGTCTAGAGATGTAAGTTTTCAAGAAAAGTTTTTTCCATATCATTTTCATGACTTTAATAGTATAACAAAGCAACATTTTTTTTACCAAAGTCTACTCAAAATTTTACACAGCACAACACCTCTTTTCCCATTGATTTAGGATGTGCACAAAATGATCTATATGCTCCCCAACAACAAGATCATACAACTAACAGTAGTGATAATTTACTTACTGACATTCCCAAATCTATTTCTAGGCCTCAAAGAACCTATGTTAAACCAACATATTTGCAAGATTATCATTGTAATACTAGTCATTGGTGTAACTTGGTTCATTACAAAAAATTGCCCCATCAAGACAAAGCTATTGTTGACATGTACAATCAATATATTGAACCATCTTCCTATAAAGAAGCTAGTCAAAATCCTCTTTGGGTTGATGCCATGACAAAAGAATTAGAGGCTTTGTCTAGGAATGACACTTGGGAATTAGTTGATCTTCCTCAAGGAAAAAAAACCAATTGGTTGTAAGTGGGTTTACAACGTAAAGCTTAAATCTGATGGCTCCATAGAAAGATACAAAGCTAGACTTGTTGCTAAAGGTTTTAATCAAAAACATGGGGTAGATTTTGATGTAACTTTTTCTCTAGTTGTGAAAATGACTACAATAAGGTGCATTTTAGCTATTGCCACCAATAATAATTGAAAAGCACATCAAATGGATGTAAACAATGCCTTCTTACATGGAGCTCTCAAAGAAGAGGTCTTTATGAAGTTACCAGAGGGGTTAACAGCTTCTACAAACAAAGTTTGCCTTTAAAAAAATCTATCTATGGTTTAAAGCAAGCATCCCGACAATGGCATATGAAACTTTTAGAAGAACTGAGATTTTTAGGTTACACCCAATCTAAAAACGATTATTCCCTCTTTGTGAAAAAACAAGAGGCTTTTATTACCATTATTGTTGTATACATTGATGATATTATTGTCACAGGCAACAATACTACTGATATCACCAACTTAAAGTTACATCTTGATAAGATTTTTACCATCAAGGACCTTGGTCATTTGCATTATTTCTTAGGAATTGAAGTAACTAACACTGATACTTACTCAACATAAGTTTACTAAGGACTTATTGAAAGCCTCTGGTGTAACTCAATTTAAAATAGTAGTTACTCCTTTGCCTTTAAATGTTAAGCTTTCTGTTGAGGATGGGACACCTTTAGCTGATCCTACCTTATATAGGTGTCTCATTGGTAAGCTTAATTTCCTTACAAACACAAGGCCTGATTTGGCATACTCAGTCCGATATCTTAGCCAGTATATGCAATGTCCTAGGAGTAGTCACTGGCAAGCTCTCCTACATACCCTTAATTATGTTAATTCAACTTGTGGACAAGGTAATTTGTTAAGGGGGGATACTAAGCTTGTTCTACAGGCTTTTTCAGACTCTGATTGAGGAGCATGCCCTAATACTCGAAGGTCTGTTTCCGGATATGTCGTATTGCTTGGAAAGTCTCCTATAAGCTGGAAGTCTAAAAAGAAACAAACTGTTTCACCATCTAGCTCTGAAGCTGAGTATAGGGCTATGGCTAATGCAGCCTCAGAAGTGACTTGGGTGGTAAGGATTCTTTATGATTTAGGCTTAAGTAATCTTCAGCCTATTACTTTGCATTGTGACAATCAAAGTGCTATTCACATAGCTAAAAATCCAGTTTTACATGAAAGAACTAAACATATTGAGATAGATGCCCATTTCACAAGAAACAAGGTTTTGGAAGGTTTAATCTAGCTTTCATACTTATGTCCAAACTAGGAGTCAGTAACACTACCTCCTAGTTTGAGGGGGGATGTTACAACACTTTATTCTAACTCTGCAGCTCAACATTTGAAATATTGAAGATATGCTACCTTGAAGACATTTATTCTTTTGTTTATAATTAGTTATAGGTTAGAGGGTAGTTAGTTTGATGAGGTATCAGTTTGTTAGACTAAGTGTAATATTTCTCTACAAGTGTTATGTTGATAGCATAGGTGTTAGTTTTTTGTCCTATATATAGGTATTCTATCCTTGTTTGAATGTAATTTTCAAGATTGATCAATAATAAAGAGATAATTCTTTCTTCTTCTTTCTGTTATAACAATAACTACCCAGGGACATTCCTGAAGGTAGTTTTGAGGTGCAACCACTTAGAGCCCGGTTCATAAAGGAGCCCAAAATTGAATTAATCCTTATAATTAAATTAGCTAGTCTCCTAAGAGACCGTCTTTCTGAAAGACATCTTTCAGGCCAACCCATTAAAGCTTAATATCTACTTTACTCTAGATTTTCCTTTATGAGCTAGTTCAATTAGAGATGGTCTCTTATAAAGACCGTCTCTCACAAGAATTTGTGTAATTAAATTAGTATTTGCATAAATAGAATCTAACGTGGATCAAACTTGCAACTTTAAGTAGCTCATGACTAAGGGTCCTTTTTTATTTTTCGTCTAAAACCCAAAAATTATCAAGAAGGACATTGTAACTACCAGTACAACTGTGATTAAGATCCCTCTTGGAACAAGCTAAATGTTCAAGACTAAGATGAAAATGATGTTGAAAACCCTCTTACCATAGGAAAGAGCTCTTTGGAAATATAATGAGGAAACTTGATACCAATGTTTTTATCTGGAGCATAACAACTCGACTTATTAACTAAGTAAACAAAGCTATTACGAGTTTTACTTAACATAAAGTAATCGTACATTCTATTAATTTAGCAAAAGGGAAGTTTGATTATGACCATACTTGTTACGGGGTCAAATAATAAACTCGTAATTTATTTAGTCAAATCTTAAAAACTAAAACTGTAACTACCCCTTTGTCAACCACTTTTAACCACTCCCTAAATAACTCCTCTAATCACCCATAACCTCCCTAAAATAACTACCTACTATCATCCACCATACCCATGATGTCTCTTATTTTGGTAACCGACTCTCACTCTACCATTATAAATACTTGTTGCATCATTAATTTATAGACCTCGAAGCTTTTATTTTTCCTATCGTTACTCTATAAAAATAGACCGCCTTCTTTCTTGCATCTATACTTTAATCAAATATTCTTTCATTGATCTGAACTCATCCTACAATCCGTTATCTTGTTTTTATTAATTATCATATATTCATCACTTTTGGTTTCCCGATTTGACTTGAGCGTAGGAGGGGTTTTCCGGGAAACCACCCCCGGGCAAGGCTAACGTTGTGTTGGAGGATTTGAGGTCTCATCATCGGAAGGATCAAGCATATTAACAATCGTCCCCGATTACACCTATCTTCAGGTATTTTAAGTGTCTTTTGCACTTTCTCGTTTCATTACTGAAACAGTTAGGTGCCGTCTGTGGGGATCCGAACATAAAAGTCATATCTATCCATAAGAAAAAATCAGTTCAAATAACGCCCACGCAGAGTAATAAAAAATCGGTTCATGATTGGCGACAATGAGATTGTTTTGAGATTTACATCATCATTTACGGTTTTTATCGGCGGTTTCTTTTATCATCTGGTGATAGTCAGTTTTATTGAATATAATAACTGCTTTCTGGGCTGGAATTAATGAGTTTGAATTGTAAAGGCTAGTGCGAGTCTTCGACGGCGTATTCGGCCGACAACAATGGCATGCAACTGGTATATATGATACATACATTTCATAGATATGGAAAATACCAATGAGTTGCATTTCATAATACATACATTTCAATAAAATGGAAGATTCATTGGGCAAAACAAAATTCAGCCATTTATTGAGTTTTGAAATAAAGAATCACACTTGCTCATAAACTTGCAAAACACTTCCATAATTTCATCAGATTGATTTCTTCAATAAAAGAATCACAACAGTTGGACAACCTAGGGTTCTTAATCAAACCTTTTTTCTCCCAAATTCTTCAAATAAGAAAGGATTTAATTTCGGCTTTTTTCTCAATTGATTAAAGCTCCACCATTTTATTTCCTCTCTCTCCCTCCATTTGGATGTTGAAATTTGTGGAAAAAATTCCTTAGGTAATCGATTTTAGTATGTCAATTCTCTCATATTGGCCAACCTAATAGCATGAAATATTTAATTTGGGGTTGCTCAAAGGTTATAGTACTTATCGATTTGGGAAGAAATGCATCTATTGGAAAAGTAGAAACGGTTACTAACCCACTATGCCAACATGACCAACAAAATCAGCATGAAAACATTTTCTGAATCCAATTGAACAGGGAGCATACTAGTCTTTTTGGAAGAAGGTACAATTTTCTTTATTAAAAATCTCATAAAAACTATAAATAAAATGAGCCATGATGAATGGTGTATGTATGATCCGATTGAGTCATCAAGCTTCTAAATTCTAATACTGGGTGTAATATGATAGGGTAGCTTTTATTACTACCTTATTTTCTGGGTGTTAGAATCCATGCATAATCGGATTTACATGTGCTTTGAGATCATTATTCTTTCTTCTTATAAAGAACTTTTATAGTTGCTTTAAATCATTAAATGTTGACGTCGGTTTGATGCATCTTCTAAAGGTTGTTAGATCCGTAGAATGATCTAAACCAAATTCAACTGACCAATCAAATTCAGTCTCACTGTTGAAGTTCGGTTTGATGCACTATCTAATGGATTAGATGACCCATAGAAAGTTTCCAAACTAACTGCAACTAAGTGATTTCAGTCTAAAAATTAGTTTAAATATTGCCCAATTCAATGTAATGGTTGGATGTGGGTACGATGTGATAGTGGTTCAAACTCTCTACATCGGATCCCCGGAAAACAACTACAGTGACGACTGTATTGGTTGGATCCGGGTATAATCTGACAATGGTGCAAACCACCCACCCATGAAAAAACAATCTTAGGTGACTCGATACATAGAGCAAAATCATCACTATCGCCTTCTAATGAATTGCTACATAAAGGATGCAAGTCTTTGATTAGTGTTGCCAAGTGAAGAATACATTGTATTAATCTGATGATGATATTCTTGCTTTTATTTATCAACGCATATCGGGTGATTCTTATTAGTTGTATTCATGGGTCAGTAATCAAGTATGATATCAACACATATTTGGAAGAATTTTATATTATTTTTGCATGGGAATTCAATTCTTTACCATTATCATTCTAATTATATTGGGTCTTATTTATACGTGGTTTTCAACGACGAATGTATAAAGTCATATGAGCTTTCACCTAGTTTGAAAGTCATATTATTATTGAAATCCTAAAACGGGGGCTTTATTTGTTATATTATGGAATCATCAAAGCTTTCACTTAGTTTGAAAGTCATATTATTATTATTTAAGTCTCAAAATGATTGATTTTGGGCGATATTTTCTTAGTATTCATCTTCATTATCAAACTTTCACCTTGTTTGAAAGTGAGATCCTTGCGAGTGTCACCTAGTTTGATAAGTCGGAATCTTATTTAGCCCTAAAACGAATGATTTTGGGGATTATTTGGCAAAGTATTCATAGCGAGTATCACATAGCTTGATAACTCGATCACTTATTAATAAAGCGGACCTATGTCCGATCAATATTCATCAATGTTTTCGAAGGATTCACCTAGTTTGATTCCTTATCTAAGTCCCGGGTGATTAACGGCTGGGCAATTCGGACCTATGTCCGATCAATATTCATCAATGCGGACCTATGTCCGATCTATATTCATCAATGCGGACCTATGTCCGATCAATATTCATCAATGCGGACCTATGTCCGATCCATATTCAGCAATACGGACCTATGTTCGGTCCATATTCATCAATGCGGACCTATGTCCGATCAATATTCATCAATGCGGACCTATGTCTAATCGGTATTCATCTTCAAAGGATTCACATAGTATGATTCCTTATATAAGTCCCGGGCGACTGACGACTGGGCAATGCGGACTTATATCCGATCCATATATTCCTTAAATGCGGACTTATGTTCGATACGAATATTTATTAATGCTTTCGAAGGAATCATCCAGTATGACTCCTTATCAAAGTCTAAGGTGATTGACTGTTGGGTCATATCATCATATCAGGCTCAAATGCTGAGTCATCGTATCAGGCTCAAATGCCGAATCATCATATTAGGCTCTAAGGCCGAATCATCAAAAGTGGCCTAAAGGCCAAATATTTATTATTCATGGGGCTTCAATCAAGCATGGACTCATCGAGGCAAGAATTTAAAGTTTATTTTATTCGGATCTAACTGTATGGTTTCTTTCGTACATTCAATTGGCTCGCATCACAGGTATGTTTATTTCCGCATAAAGACCGATGCCCTCGCTCCATAAAATTTCCTCCTCTATCACTCTTCAGGCGTGGGGCTAATGTTACGGGGTCAAATAATAAACCCGCAATTTATTTAGTCAAACCTTAAAAACTAAAACCATAACTACCCCTTTGTCAACCACTCTTAACCACTTCCTAAATAACTCCTCTAATCACCCATAACCTCCCTAAAATAACTACCTACTATCATCCACCATACCCATGATGTCTCTTATTTTGGTAACCGACTCTCACTCTACCATTATAAATACTTGTTGCATCATTAATTTATAGACCTCAAAGCTTTTATTTTTCCTATCGTTACTCTATAAAAATACACCGCCCTCTTTCTTGCATTTATACTTTAATCAAATTTCCTTTCATTGATCTGAACTCATCCTACAATCCGTTATCTTGTTTTTATTAATTATCATATATTCATCACTTTTGGTTTCCCGATCTGACTTGAGTGTCGAAGGGGTTTTCCGGGAAACCACCCTCGGGCCTGTACTGCTTAAAAATATATAATGTACAATGGAAAATATATATTATAATGGAAAATATATAATGTACTGTACTGCTTAAAAATTTCTCGAGCCTGGGGACTCATTTGGTCGCCCTCTCCATTATGGGTATGAGTTGTCGCCGTCTTTCACTCTGCAGACCATGTTCATAGTTTTTTTATGATTATATTGTAAAAAATTATCATATATGTATACAATTATTAAGTACATAATAGCCCTTTTTTTCTTCAATTTAAGGAATAGGAAATTATATTAAGTACATAATAGCCCTTTTTTCTTCAATTGTTATTTAAAAACAAATAGCATAAAATTCAATTAATTAATTATTAAAATCAATCATTTATATTGTCCGGCTACCATAATTGCAATTTTAAGTTTTTAAAAGGCTCATAAGATTTAAATATAACTATTAATAAAACATCTCAAGTTCAAATAGCTAAACCATAATTTAAAAGTCACAACAAGAAACTTTAATGGTCCAAAATAGCAAACATAATTACATAACTAATAAACTATGCTATGTTTCTAAAATCCGACATGGCCACTATATTATTTAATCATACTCAAGTCTAGAAGATGTTCCATGAGCTCTCTCATCGTATCTGCCATCCTTTCTTTCCGGTCACAACCAATTTGCAATCCCAAAACATAGTAAAAGACTTAAAAATAGCATCAGTTTTAGATCTTTGTCGCTCTCAAGTGACGCTAGTCAATATTTTAATTACAAATATGTCCCTCTATTCTGTCAATGGCTGACCCTCGAACCTAATCACCAACTCACATCAAAACATCAGCATAAGTAATTGCAACGAATTTATCTCAATAATTTTCAATTTTAAAATAACTTTAATGAAACTATTTTCAAGAAATGTAGTCTGCTAGACCCTTTTAAGAGACTACAACTATTCACCAATAACATTATTTCAACGAGTAAAGTCCAATGAACATCGGATAGCTAAAAGGATTTTTCGATGAAATCATCTTCTGAATCATATCAATAATCATAATTATTATCTCAATAAGGTTAATGGATGACTCATTACATCTCTTCCTAGTTCCTACAAACACAACTCAACTAAGATTTTATTCAATCAATCCAACAATATACAAATACTGACTCTATTCCAATTTAGGTTTGTCCAATCACTCAAAATTTACCATCATACATAATCATTCATTTATATAACTAATTAAATAGAAAAATAGACATTTTAATTAACAACCCAAAAAAATCCACGATACCATTCAAGAATGCCAAATCACCCTATCTTTTAACATTCTAATCCCTAACAAACACAAAATCTCAATATTCACTACTTACTACTAATTCAACACAATGCCCATCTTTTCAATCAAAACAAACATATACTATTAATCATACAGTTAGAACTAAGGTCTTCTTATTATCTTAGCTCAAATTCAACTTATTCAAAAAAAAACACTTATATATATAGACCTAAAACTGTAGGTTTGATCCACCACAAAATTATTTTGTTGTAATTTGTGACTTTAATTTTATTAATCAAACATATAAAATAAAGTTAGATAAACATAGTAGGTTACAAAGACATATGACAAGTTCAAACATTTGCTTAACATACACCAAATGTAAACTTCATCATCGGGAATCACCATATATCAAACATAATAACAAGAAGATTTTGTTTGAATATTTGATAGTAATTCTAGGCGAGATGCTCTTTCCTAAAACATATTTTCTCCCCTACTACGGTGCTTGGAAATGTATACCGAAAATATGTTTTGGGATACAAAGAATTTCACTAAATTTCTAGCACAAGGAAATTAGAAAGACATGAGAAAAACTTAAATGGAAGAAGAAATAGAAATTTACAACTTGATCAAAAGTCTTGAACAATACTCTAACTTTAAACATGTATTGAAGACCCAAAATCGTTACACCGAGACATGTCTTGATTAGTGCCGTTCTTGGCAATGTATGGGCCTTAGGCAAAATGTAAGAAGAAAGCCCTCTGAAGGAAGGTCGATTCTAAACTTAAACGGATATTTAGAACAATAATAAAGATGGACCCTATAAATTATAATTAGCATTAAAATTGTAGACGTATCATATAATTCTTAGATGATAAAGAACTACTCGTAAATTGCAAGTTTTTAAATGTGTACTTTTATTAACTAGCCTTTTCTAATTTTAGGGCCCTTTTTGACTCTGGGCCCTAGGCAAATGCCTACCTTGCCTATGGTCAGGAACGACCCTCGTCTTGATGATCATCACTTGATGAAGCATGATCGTTCTCTTTTCCCTTCAAGCCCTTATGTTTCGTTCTTACACATGGGAATTCTTCATCTGATGCTCGGGCTTATCACATTCCCAACAACCACTAAAATCATTTGATTTCTTGTTCTTGAAATTATCCTAAATAGTATTTTTTTTTTCCTATTATGAGGGTTTTTCCTTTCTTTTTTCTTTCTTACTTTAATAGAGTAATTTTTTTCCAAAAAAAATTTGTTTCACTATTTTGGGACTCCATTTTACTTGAACATACCAAGAAAGTCGTTCCAAAAAGAAAAACAACGCAGCCCCCGTCAAATGGAGGTATAAATACCATTCATTAACCTGTAATTCCTCCGTTTTATTATACTTGCTACATTTTACTTTTTATGTATTCTAATGCGTTATTTTATTTATTTATATGATGAATTGTACTAATCCAAAAATTATTAAAAGTTAATATTAAGAAATTATGCGATTAGAAAATTCAAACAAGATCCCACTTGACTATATTTTTACTTACACATTAGTCGCAATACATAAAATTAGTTTGAACGATGAATAGTGCGCATAACAGAAATGTAGCGAGTATCAGAACCCAGGAAGTATTTCTTTATGCTTTATAGGAGTATTATTTATTATAAATTTTTGTGAGAAATCATCTCTAAATAGACCGGCTCATTATATTTTTTCTAAAATATTATAAGTAGACATTAAGAATGAGGTAAGTAGACATTTAAGATTGAAAGTAGGCATTAAGAATATATATAGTAACTAAGCATTAAGAATAATGTAAGTATGCATTAAGAATATGATAAGTAGACATTAATCTTTAATAGACTGGAGTTTAGATACGTCTCTCAAAGAGAAGGTCTCTCAAGAAACTAGTTGTTAAGAATATGATAAGTAGACATTGATCTTTAATGTGTTGGGCTTAAAATATATCTCTCAAAGAGACAATCTCTCAAAAGACTAGTTGATTATTTATCGAATTACTACATGTTGCAACATAGTTAGATCATCATCATCATTAAAGTTAGATAATGTAAATGACATGTTTAAATATACAAGCGTTAAATTAACAAATTATCTTTATTATAATTGATAAGTTCATTTGATCCATTTTGTTTTATCTTAGAGCGAGTAAAATCCTTTGCAAGGGCATAGAAAGGGTAAATTAATGATCTAGTGAGAAACTCTTTCTCTTTCGTGAATCAAACCTCTATCACAAGGATATGAAAGTAAAACCTTGAACTAAAATGTCAATTCTTCCTCTGGTGAGAAATATCACAAAAGGACAATTTTCATACGCCAACAAAGTATCAAATTTCCGAGTGACACATATTGTTGCAAACCAATTTTCATGTTCTGTCCATTTGGTGATCAACACCGTATGGAGTTCCATTGACATACACACAAAAGATACAAATTCATTCTTTGTATTTCGTATTATATTTGTATTATATTACTAATAGTTACAAGGACATGAAAGCAAAACCTACAACTAACAGATCAACCCATAATTCTCGACAATTTGATCCATTCTTGCCGCTTATGCCAAAAGCTATTTCCTTTCAAGTAAATCAATCCAAAGGACGAAGTTCAATACCTTGAACAACAAGACCACTCTTCCAATGCAATTCTTTAACTTCCCTAAAGATCATTTGCAAAATCAACCCTTCATCAGCTCCATGACCCATACCCGGAACTAAATACCTACCCATTTCAAGCTCCATCCACCCATCATCTCTCTCAATCGGGGAACCTTCAGATCTCGGTATCCAACCCTCTGGTGTCTGGATATAGTGTTGCTTAACAGCTTGTAGGCTATGAAGCTGGTTTTGGGATAACCCTTGTTTATCAAACTCAGATGCACATACCTTCATCTGCGGATTATTAAATCCTCGAAAATTGTCTATATCTACCTTGAACACAAAATATGCACCATAAGTTGTGTTCGGAGTAAGGAGTCTAGTGTCTATTTCACCTACTATGTCTAACCAACATACATCTAGAAGTTCAGCAACCTCTGGGAACCTACAAAGATGTCAAGATGATTATACATATTATATCTAACATTTTATTACATTATTCCAATATCAATCGGTTCACGTATGCTCATTCGAAACAAGATTTGAGAATCAAATGTACGCGCAACCAGTGGCAAAACCGAGTTACAATTAAGGGGCAAATGATTGAACTGATATTAGGAGTAAAGAAACTCAAAGGCAAACATTTGACCTCTAATCACTCAATTAAACCCAACTATAATCATATAATTTATAGGGAAATTATCAATGGTACCTATAGTTTTTGACACTTTATGAATGATACCCCTAAGTTTTTTTATTATCAATGGTTGGTATCCTCGTATTATTCTGTCTTACAAGTTACAACTCTAACCTTTTTTACTTTTTCCATCTAAAATCGTCCAAAACTATTACTCCTAACTTTTATGTTTTAAAATGAAAAATATAAGAAAAAAAAGTTAACAATTTTTAGCAATTTGAGACGGAAAAAGCTAAAAAAAGGTTACGGTTGTAAGACGCTCAATAATACAAGAACGCCGTTAATAATAAAAAAAATACCTTTGACAAAGTGTCAAAACTCAAGGGTACCATTGATGATTTCTCATTAGTAAATCTATTAATATATTATACCCAGAATGATTTTGAGGTCACCTCTCTAGACCAAGGCAACATAATTCGCCAGGTAATTGACTTTTTGACTTCATAATTTGCTCAAGATAACCCGAAACTAGCCAAAACCATCCTTAATTTTTTGATTTGTAATTCACTTGGAGATTAGCAAATCATCTGATACTCTCCCCGCCCTAGGTAAGTGTGTCTTTGTGCACAACCTTTACCTTTTAAAAACAAGAAGGTTGTTTCCAATGAATGCTTGATTAAGTTCATATTAATAGCAATTTTATATGATTTTGAGTTATTGGACTTAAAATTCACAATATAGCGTGTTTCACTTTATTTAGAGAGGTACCTTGATTCAGGTATGGATATCCAATCCCAGTATTGTAGCATGTCTCCCCATTCAATCTCCAGGGATCTAGCGCTCAACATGTAGCATTTCTTCCCACTCCTTTTATCCAAGCCAAAACTCTAAATAATTCAAAAACAATGATAATAGTAAATTTCAGCAAACAGATCATCCCATGGGTTCAGTTTTTATCACCCTACATAAAACCATGTTTCTTTGAGGTATTTTGTCGAACAGTTTCTGGGCATAGTCGAGATACCAAATTTTGTACACTGTACGTTGAAATACCGGTGATTGGCAAAATGGCTTATCGAGCAATTTAGCTTATTTTGATACAAACAAAACGGTGGTGATCATATGATTGAAACGGATAATTAATGTGAAAAAGCTGTTTGCGCTCATAGTAGCAAGTTCAAAATCACCTCATAAAACCGGTTAATATTATAAATCGGTTAAATTAACCACTCTAATCAGCTGTTTGCCAAATACCTTTTCACTACTTGTTAATTTTAATAATAAAAAAAATTAACTAAAAAACACAATCAAAATACAAAAAAATAAAATCAAATTATCATGTGTTCGTTTTTATCAGCCAAAGTCAACCCATGTTTCTCTGAGGTATTTTGTTGAACAGCTTATGGGCATAGACGATATGCCCGCCTCTACAACAGAAATTCTGGTGCAACTTTAGCAATACTTTACATACTTGTCCATAATCAATGAATTGACAAAAAAAACAATCAAAATCCATAAATCCCCAATTAAAAGTTCAAAATTGAATACCTGAGTGTTATTATTCAAGAGAATAGGCGAACGAACAAGATGAAGAAAAAGATCCTTCTTAGAAGAGGATAGCTGAAAAGGATTGCACGATCTAGAAATGATTTCATGACAATCGGAAGGTAGAAACTTCTCCCAAACGGCGTCGGATTCTGACACCGTTAAGAGGTGTTTGGATACTGCCGATGATCGGAGGACATCAGTTGGAGATGTCAGAGATAGGATATGTGAAAGACAATCTTCAGGTAACTCTAAAAAATCAACGCTTGACATGTGACCTTTTTTTTGGGAGTGACTATCACAAGGATGTTGATGGGTTAGAAGGAAGTAGGGAACTTCATATTTGTACTTAGTTTTTTATACATGGATATTAGATATTTTTGTATTGGTGTCTATAATATTTAAATTATGGGATTTTTTAAAATATAGTTTTATTGTTTTTTTAATTAGTTGCTTCTAATGATGGCCATGGAGCGGGTTATTCGGAACAGAACCCATCCCGAACCACTTGAAAATCGTCCTGGAACATGAACAATTTGTCAAAATCGTAAAACTGCCAAAAAAATGTCGATACCGAACCAAAGAACCGCGGACCGGTTCACCCGGTCCAACAGTTCCTTGGATTTGTCTTCGTTTTCATATGTTTTTTAAATAGAATTTACGAATTTTACAGTTGACTACGAATTATCATCGATATATAAGAAAAAACTTATTTATGTGGGATCTTGTTAAATTTGTCTAAATATATATTTTCTAAATATCAATTTTTAAGAATTTTTAAAAAATTCTGAATTAAAATTATTTAATTTTAAAATTTGCAATAGGATCTGCAAAAAAAGTAAATTATTAGAACATTTAAAAACTGAGGGAGTATTAGAGTATAAAAGTGTTCTCTATAAGTGATGTCATCAAATTTTGACTAATTAACTTTTTGATGATCATTGACCATTTATAATTAGTTTAATTTTATAATTTGTTGCGATCATTAAGAAAAAAACCTCCCACCAACCTAAACATTAGCCTGACCTAAGCAGTAATTTCCCAGCAGCTCTTGTGAAACCCCCTCCTTGGCGGCCCCCCCTCTCCTTATGAGTTATGAGTTATGAGTTATGACCCACTTTTTAAAAGTTTTCTCTCTTCTCCAAGCTTGAGCACAAAAATCTTCTCCCTCACTAGCTAACTTCGATGCCAAATCAAGCTTAGTTTTGTAAAATGCAAAATCAAAACAACAAAAAACCAAATTCCAGTAATTATTATTATTATTATTATTATTATTATTATTATTATTATTATTTATAATAATAAGAGATTTCATATCATAGAAAGGAACTTTATAAGAAATTGGTGGGGAGTCGAGCAATAAACTGAGCACCCAAACCTTTTCGAATACAAAAGGCTCATATGTGGAAAATGTATGCGCTAGACTTATTATTATTATTATTATTATTATTATTATTATTATTAAATTTTTGTTTTGTTCTATAGCCAAAAAAACAAAATTGATATTTATGTCCTATAAAATCAATATAAGAAGCAACTGGTACCACTTGATAGAACAAAATGGTAAAGACCAGTACTGACAAACAAAATCGATTATGTTGAATTAGAAAAACAAATTAAAAAGACAAAACCCAAGAATACCTGATTCTATAGCACGGGAGATAATCTTGAAAATAAGGGTAATTAGACCTTCTAGATTAATACGTATTCTCTAAAGCAGGCCCGGCTAGTAGGCTGTGCAAACTATGTCAGGGCCCAACATGAAAGCCAAAAATCAGGGCCCAAAAACATATAGGAAAATTTGCTCAAAATAATCTCAACTATCACCCGTTGGCCAAAAATAATCCCAACTATCAATTATTTTTTAATAATCCCAACTATTCTCATTATTTGTTGAAAATATACCCACCTCCCTTTTAACCGGCTGCAACAGGTAACTTTTTCACTTTTTTCTTTCGTTTTTGATTAATAAATGAAGGGGAAGGGTTAATTTTGAACAGTTAAGTAAAAAAAAAAGTGTGAAAAACTTACTTGTTCCAGCCGGTAACAAGGGGTGGGTATGTTTTTAACAAATTATGAGAATAGTTGGGATTATTAAAAAATAATTAATAGTTGGAATTATTTTTGGGTGATAGTTGGGATTATTTTGAGCAAATTTATGAATGATATTGTGGCCTACTGGTAAGGATATTGCTGGTGGCTTTTGCTTCATCGATTTTTTCTTAGTCAACTTTTTTATACTCTCTCGGTTTTTTTTTATTTTTCCACTATACCTTTTGCACGTATTTTTTAGCAAATTTTTAATCTTAATATCTCTAATTACGCTTCATAAAAAATTATAGAAATTATATATTAAAAAACTTTACATCAAGACAAATCTAACAAGATCTCATATGAATATACTTTAACTTCAATATATACTTCAAATTTTTAATTTAAATTTCTCTCTCTTAAAGTGTACAAACTTAAAGCGGACAAAAAAAAGGAATAATAATTTTAGTTGTAGTCAACTTGTTTCTTAGTTATTGCTCCTACTACAAATTATTCTTCCTCTAATTTTATTTATTTTTTATCACTATTTAGTTATCATTTTTAATTCATATTTAAACCTAAATCTATGAAAAAAAAGTGTTAATCCTAAATCTATAAGTTAATGATAACATCAAATATTAGTTGATTCGTCTTAATGTAAGATGATTAATATCAATTTTATAATTTTAACCATGCTTAATTATATATTTAAACTTTTTAAGAGTTAAAATATTGTCTCGATTAGTGTGGAAAAAGTAAATGAGACTATTAGACTAAAGAAGATTCGGAGTATTAAATATCTTTAAATTAATGATAAATAGAAATAACACAAATGAATTAAAGGGCCCATTTTTCGTTCTTAATATTAGGCCCCCATTTTCATGGAGATGGCCCTGCTCTAAAGTAATGACCCTTAATGTTCTCACTTTTGATTCTCTTTGATAATATGATGACATGAGAAATGGAATATGTATAATCTATGGACCATAACTGCTATATATATATATATATATATATATATATATATATATATATATATATATATATATATATAAGAAAAAAGAATTTTGACTTTGGTCCAACAAGAAAGTGAAAGAAATGACTAAGAATATATTTTTCATTGTTGAATGCTCAACTTAGAGAAAAAATATGTGAGTAACAAGATTTTTGCTATTGTTGAAAAGCTCAAGCTTGGAGAAGAGGATGAGCTTTTGAAAGGTGAGTCATAGAAAGTGGTCATCGAAAGGTAGGGGGGTTGTTGCGAAGGTGGTGGAACGGGAGGTTGTTTTAGGAAAAGGCGGTCGAGGGGGAAGGGTGGGTCACTACAAATAAGTGGTAAAATAGGGATGGCCAAAATGTGACCGCAAAGTACTTATCGCTAAGGGCGACGGATTTGCGACATAATTTCTATCGCATTATAAACACTAGAAGTCGGCGATGGACGAGCGATGACGTCTGGTTGTCGCCATCTAAGAACGGAAATGGGGGACGACTTTGTGTCATAGCCGCTCGTCTCCTAACTTTTTAAACAGTCAAATTTTGAAATTTGGGCAATGGCTACGGTTGCTATAGCAAATGTGTTATATTTTTTTGTTTTTTGAATACCTGTTGACGAAATGGCTACGGGACGGTGTCGTAGCCAAATATAAAGAGTCGAAAAGATTTCTGCTTGGTGATTTTCGTTTCAGGCTTTCCTCTTTCCGAATGGATGGCGATAGCTTGGCTACGAGACGGTGTCATCACCACGTACAAAAAGTCGAATATTCAGTCTGATGTCTTTTCTTTAATAGTTGTGGTCTTTTCCAAGTACTAGGCGACGGTTGGGCTACGGGTATGGTCGTCGCCTCATCTCCAATGACAAATCGAACCGTTTTTTACTTTAAAACCTCATTTCCATAACAATTCATCTTTTCTCTCTTAATCTCATCTTCATGATTTCTCTCTCAATCTTCATCTTCTACATATACATATATATCCTCTAATCCTCTGTCCTCTCACTATAAAAAAACATGGTGAGGAAGAATACTATTCATCATTGCCTTTATGAATAGTTGTTTTGCCAAATGTCATCCTAATGAGCATTTTAAATTGTTATTGCCAAATGTCATCCCAGTTGGCCTCCACACTTTGTGATGATTCCTCTTCCCTCCTCCACGCCTATATTCACGCATAAAACTTCTTGTTAATACCCAACAGAAACAAGCTTCTTCGTCGTCCTGCCATCTTTCATTTTCTCTTCTCTAATCTTCTCCCCTGATTTAATTTTTGGTTGCTCAATGAACCTCCCATGGGCGGCTCATTAATTCATCCCACAGCTCAAGAGACAGTGAATCACTGTTCACTTCACCACCTCACCGCTGCTGGTTCCAAGCCATATCACCCCGTCTTCTCAATCTGACCTCTTTCTTTTACACCATTTCTCAGTCTGTCTTCCTTTTATTGCTCCTTCTTTTGCTGCCTTTCAACAAGCCATTCTGTCATTTGAATTTGCTCTCAATCTGATCTCGTTCATTCAATAAATGTTCCAACGAGGTAATTTTTCCCTTCATCTTAATTTTGTTTTATCAACTATTTCCTCCTTTTGATTTTGATTTTGCAGATTTGATTTTGATTTAGGGTTTGATTTTGCAGATTTTTTTAACACACAAAATGCAAAAGTTACTTAAAACCCAATTGAAGCTTAGGAATTACCTACCACTTCTTGATGTTTTCATTACTAGCTGTGGTTCTTCCTCTTCTTCTTGTGCTATCGAGGTTTCTTTCTTTTCTATTTTTTGACTCATCTTTCTCTGATGTTCTATTTGATTTCACCAAAAATTTTATTGTAGTTTTTATGTTTCTGTCTTATGATTGTGCTTTATTTGATTGTCATGTTTATGAAAACTAGTTGTGGGCCGCGTGGGTAGCCCCCAAGTTACACTATTAAATTTGATAATATTTTTTAAAACAATTTTATTGACAATAATACAAATGTGAAATATTAAATTTTCAATATTTTGCAATAGTGTGAAAAATAAAAAATACAAAGGTTGAAGATGTATGTAGTAGTAGGAGCATCAAATTCGCCGTGAAAACATATTGAAGGCTTTATATACTTATGTTTTAGGAAAAATTACCTAAAATTGCACATTAAGAGTGGGACGAGAAAACTCCTTATAGAAGGTGAACCTCATTTCCACACTATGCAAATAAGAATGGTTGAGCTTAAATTACCTAGAATAATCCAATATTTTCATGATTTTCCTACAATAATCCAATCTATTGATTAACCATAAATAATCTTAACTTTAAGGGGTATTTGTTTACAGTAAACATGGGTAATCCAATGACCTGCTACAGTAGGTAATTCATCCAAAAAGTAAATTGAAAATCAATTGTAAATTAGAGAAATTATTTGAAAATCTAGATAAAAAATTCCAAGTAATAAAAAAACAAATTTTTATTGAATATTTTATAATTTATCTTTTCTTAAAAAACAAAACTTGTTATAGCAAGTCATTCGATTTTTGGATTTATTCTAGGAAAATACCCCTTAGAATTAGAATTATTCATGGTTAATCATGAATAGATTGGATTATTTTATATAATTTTCCTATGTTTTATGTAATGCTATTTTATATAATTTTGTGTCGAGGGAATAATGGTTGCTAGACATGTTTATGGTTGATTGACTTGTTGAAAGGCTAATGATTGGGCAACTATGTTGTTGAAGATGATGTTGCGATGTTGTCAATACATCGAGTCGAATTCATGCTAGACAAAATTAATTGGTCAACAAATAACCGAACAAAACACACAGTTGCACAAAGTTGCATCTCCAAAAATTCCAAAAACTGAAGGTATAAATGGCATATTGCAACTCAAAAACACCATGTTTCAATGAACTATGAACCATAATGAAAATGAATCATCAACAAGTGAAGTATGCCATATCGTTATGATAGTAAAGGCCTAAAGGGCTAGTAGTTGACAACTCTAGTATATTTATATTTATATAAACTACAAGCGAAGAGAGAACCAACAAAAACACGGTAATCTCGACATGATTCAATACTTAATAGTTGGCCGCGGTAACTCTCTAGCATTTGGGAAATCAACTACTTCAATAGCTACTCATTTGTTCTGATGTATTTGCCCCACTCACAAAAAATAGGATAAAACTATCCTAAAATCAATAAAAGTTGGAAAAAAGATAAATGCAGCAGAGATTGTTGAACCAGCGGAAACATAATTAGATAAATAGATATTAGTATCCTCTTTATTCTAAAAACTAAATTTTGCCACAAAAATATCAAAACACGACTTTTGGGTCAAAATAAAGCTATTCATCATTAATTCATTCCCAATTAAAAATTTAAACCAATAGTTGGCAACTAAAACTAAATCAAACTGAAAATACAAAACAACAAATCTCAAATAAAAAAAGCTTAAAATTAATTCATACAAACAACAAAACTACTTCAAAAATAAATCAAACAGTCTTTTAACCATCACAAGCAGGAAAATAGAAGTATTCAACAAAGAGAAATTACCAAAATAAACACAAGGACATGAATAGCTGAGTGCTTAAAATTGTTCTATCTAAAAATAAATTCTTTTATTGTTGAATAAAGTATTCTAAAATGCATGCAAATTACCAATATCAAATCAGTTACGTAACAGACAAAGATAAACTTATGAAAAGACAAGCCGAAAAATCAGTTACGCATCTTCGGACTTTGGAAGAGAACAGAGCAGCAACATCTACAGTGAAAGCAAAAAACTAATGGAGTGATAGACAAAATTCAAATTGTTCCAGAAAAAGAGAGAAACTTTATCTTGTTTTAACGAGGACTAATTATTTACATAGGAAAAGATGGAGAAAAAGGAAGAGCAAGAAAAAACAATGATAACCAAGTATATTTAGGAGCAACAACAAAATGTAATTCAAAAAGTAAGGCGCACTAACCCGAAAAATACAAAAACAACAAATTTTTATAAATTGATAAAATAAACTACCAATATTGTAATGAAAAATTTAGCAGTAAAGGAACTAATATTATCAATAAAGATACAAAAATACAAACCTAAGTTAATATAATTAAACAATCAAGAACCGAAATCTGACAACATAAAGAACGAATGGAGGAAAAATACCTAATTATTCGATATATCATGTACCTCTTACTTTTTGTTTTGAGAAAAGCCATTGAGAAGCTCTAAAATTTCAAGCCCTATAATTTGAAGAAGGCATCAAGAGTAAGCAAATTAAAGTCAATAAATTCACAAGTAGAAATCAAAGAAATTGACAATCATTTACCCAGATTCATTGGACAAACGAAATTTTGCTCGTTTCCTCTAGTCAAAATCAACAATTCCAATAGTAATCTCTATACAATTGCAAGATGATTCGAATTTTAATCTAAAATAATCGCAATAAAATTTAGGAATCACATGAAGCAGCTAATAAGTGAAAAACAAAGGATTAATGTTAAATATTTTTGTTCCATTTAATCCATTGATTAATTAGATAAACGTAATGAATAATACAAGGATTAACAGAGAAATGAGAAAATTGCAGTTCACTCTAGCATACCTATAATTTACTTTGTACTTGCCTCCATTAGTGGCCCAAGTTTAGGCATCCCATATTGTAGGAATACAATGACATCGGTTTGGAAAGAAAATTGCAGTTCATTGTTGAAGTTCTCCCTATTTCCCTAATAAAGGGTTCAAGAAACTTTAAATAATCAAAGATGAATAGTTGAATACCATTAACACTGATTACTAAAAGTCAATCAGAATAGAGCGTAACTACCGCTAGCATTCCACACTCGACAGCACAACGGACGACTACTGGTTGTGGGCTTGCCGTCTTCCGATAGTTCTAACGTTGACAATTCATTCACCAGTTAAACTGAAGGGATCAACGTAGAATATTAATCGTTAACAATCCAAACTATGATCTAAACAATAAAAGTCATCTAATTTCATCCCTGTACTCCAAATTAAAACTAATCACGGATTTGTTGGATTCAAATGTCAGCGATAGTAAATTCAGTATTGATTAACACTTACATGACATTTCATTACCCCATAGTCATTAATTGACTCGCTCTAATATGAGCTAATTAAATAAAAACGAACAAGAAGAAGCATTAATAAAAAAGCAAAGCTGACAATGTTAAGTCATTAATATTGCAAAAGAACTAACACTGTCCAGTACGCAAGAATAGAATTAAAGAAACATAATGGACAAGAAAACAAAGCAAAAAAAAAATCAAGATTAATGGCAATGCAGATTTGATAATGTACCTTTTGAAAATGTACCTTTTGAAAATATGCAATGTGCAGATCTCATTACACTCTGCCAATATTTTATTTTTCCAAGTAAATTAACACTTTATAATGATGATTTATAGTAGCATAATTACTTAATTTCTAATAAAGTAGTTATTTGCTATTGTTCAGGTGCACGTTAAAATGTAATACTCTCCGCTCTATTTTAGTTTGATTTTTAGTGTTTATCTTTGAGTTTGCACCTTAAAATTTAAGTATGCGAGAGAATTTGAGTTTTAGGGTACAAAGTCAAAGGGACAAAGAAAGTATAACGTAGTCTCAATAATCAAGAAGCCGCAACTAAGCCAATAAAGTATTTTTTAAAAAATTATCTAGTATAACGGGTTGGCGGGTACACGATAATATTTATTTTGTGGCGGCCCATTACCCAACCTGCAACATAAACTGCTTTTGAAAATTTGACCCAACATTTAAGATGTGGGTCAACGGGATAGCGGGTCGGGTCAAGCGACTCGGGTTTTTTGAACGACCCTACTACTGAGCATTTAACTTACTTGAAACAAAAGCATTGATGTTTTAGTACTGCCTTAATAGATTGTACTCGATCAAGAATGATCTTAAAGAAAGTCTTGCAAAATACACCAATAGTGTTCAAAAATTAATTATAACCAAAGCAAGTACAAACAAGAAACAAAAAACTTTGCATACACAGTTGATAACCTTGATTTGGTACATTTAAAGTTTTTTACTTTGAGTTCGATATCATTCACGTTTAGTATAGTATTTCCCCAATTGTGCAAGATTTCCCAATGGGTTCTTGAGTTGATCCCTCGAAAATTGTCATATTAAATTGGAAGCCCTTCTTCATAATTCACCATTATTTTGCTTACACTAATTCACCATTATCAACCAAAAAAAATTTAAAAAACGGGGCAAATTCTAGTCAAGACAAACGAGCAGCCTAGAATAACAAAAAACATTCGTCACATATGGAATCACATGATTTTTTTAGTTTAGTCATATATGGAATCACATGATTTTTTTTTAGTTTAGTCATATATGGAATCACATGATATACCAAAAAAGACATGAACTATACGTTCATCAATGTTAATATATTAACACATCAAATATGTGTTTGAATCAAAATGGTGACATACAGATTAATAATGAAAAAATCAATTGCAATTTATCAATTATTTGTAATTGTCAATTCTTCTAAATGTCAAACCATTACTTGAACTACTAATCACATATCAAGAGTGTGGAATTACATGATGAAGCAATACCTTTCATATCATTGGCGATTAGGTTGGAACTCCTTATGTACGGTAGTCATCAAGACCTTCAACAATGCCAAATTCCTCATGTACAATCTACCCCATACAACATTAAAAATGTTAAAAACAAATAAAAAGTTATTATATTGAAAAGTCCATGAACAAGTACAGTAGTCATCAAGACCTTCAACAATGTCAAACTCCTCATGTACAATCTACCCCTTACAGCATTGAAAGTTGTTAAAAACAAATAAAAAGTTATTATATTGAAAAGTCCATGAACAAGTGCCATTAGGGCCCGTTAAAAGTCCATGAACGGGCCTTTTTTAACGAGCTTGACCCTATTTTTTTTAAACGGGGCGAGCTTTTAAGTCGTTTTATAATAAGTCAAGCCTTCCAACACATTATGTAGTGCTTAATAAGATAGAAAACACAGACGACAACTTTGTTATTTCCCTTTTTTTCTCCTCGAACATAAATCCTTTTTTTTATTAATGCTACAATTTTAACCCGCAATTTAATTTCCTTCATAAATCCCTTTTATTTCATCTTTTCTTATCAGGGAGTGGGTTACTTTTTATTCCTTTTTTTGTTTCGAGATATTTTTAATTTTCGATTTCATCTTATATTTCATCCTTTTTTTAAATTGGGGTTTTGGGTGTGGATTGTGGGCTTAGTGCTAGTATACTACAATAGCTTGTTTTACTTAGCTTATTTCTGAATACTTATATAATAATTCAAATTTTAAAATATATGCTATATTGGGTGATACAGGAAATAATTATAAAATTGATTCCATAATTAGTTAACAAAACAAGATTTTACATAATTGGGTTGGGTCAAATGGACCCTTGACCCGACCCGACCCGAACCGCCGACACCTCTACTCAGTATTCAAGGAAAAAATCACAAATCACAACTCACATTGGTGCATCAAGTGATGGAGCTTGATCTGATATACCAAATATACATGTATGTGCGAGTTCATTCAAATTTAATTAATATATAAAAAGAGGGTTAAAGCTAGTCCAAACCTTATGCTTGTAATTTTGATTTTCTTGCCATTGATCTCCAGGGTTGAAACAGAAAGTCATTCCTACCATGTATTTGGCATCAATGAATGGGTCATTTACTTCCACCACTTCCAAACCATCCCTCGAAGTGGCATCTCATAAAACCAGCCTTCCAATCCGGACTAACCTATGAACTAATTCATCCACAATTCCAAACCATCCCTCGAAGTGGCATCTCAGAAATTGGATGACTTTGAGAAATTACCAGTTAATCTCCACCAGATTTCTTGCCATTGATTTCCAGGGTTGAATCATCCACAATTCTAATGGTTCCAAAGGACCATGTGCTGAATCATATTTGAACATATAAGCCTATATAACAAAGTAGTAGAAAACCCTTTTACTTCACTAATATATTATCAAACAAAATTAAACAAGCCCTAGATTACCGGCATTGTGGAAGAAATGAGGAAAAGAGGAAGACAACAACCCCATTTTAAATCTGAACGTGAAGAAATTCGGTCCAATTCAGCTTTTCAAACACAAACTCAACCCAAATTCATAAAAAAATGTTGTTCAAGCACAAAATCAACCCAAATTCACAAATATCTATTTTTATAAGGAATCAAACCAAATTCATCAAATTATACTATCATTAAAGGCCACAGAAAAGCTAAGAAAACAACAACTTTTGTTTTACTTCACAAATGTTGTAATTTAAATGTATCCATTAAAGGCCATAGAAAAGCTAAAAAAACAACAACTTTTGTTTTACTTCACAAATATTGTAATTGTAATTTCAATGTACCCATTTTCAATAAACCGGAAACAATCAAAGTACCCATTTTTAATTACTCAAAAAAAAGTACCCATTTTTAATTACTCAAAAAAAAAGTACTCATTTTTAATAAATATATGAAATATTGGATTCTTAATGGATTCTTACTTTAGGTTCCATAGCTTCTTCCTTTTAGAGTTTGGGTACAGATATCAAGAGGCGCTGATGCCGAAATCGTAACTGGCTTTGCTGATTTACAAGGGACGATGCCGAAATCGAAGATCTTGCTACAATCGACCTTTCACATTTTGCAATTGAAATTGACCATGGCATACGAAGGAAGATGAGATGAAGCAAGAAAGGAGGATGGAAGCAAAGCTAAGTGAGAAGCAAGGAGAAGGTGAGGGTAGATGAATCAGAAGGTAGATGAATCAGGAAGGAAGTAAGCCTTCTTTGATGAATGATGATGAAATGAACAATAAAAATTGTTGCGTGGTAAAATCGTGTGTATCCCTAAATACACGTGTCAAAAAAATAAAACACTACTATTCATTAGATGCAAAATGAATAGTTAAAAAATATGCTCTCTTTTTATAGTTAATAATAGATAGATAATAGATTTATAGTTAATAGATTAATATGCAAATAATCGTTCTTTGATTTGCTTCAATTTTTTGTTCTTCCAATTTTATTTTTAAATATGGGAATTATGTTTGTTGATTGTACTTAATTAAATTTGCGGATGTTTATAGAACTTTTTATGCTAATCTTTGTTCTTTTTGTTGATTCTGCTTTGTTTTGTTAATTTTCCATAATTATTGATTTCGCAACAATTTTATTGAACTTTTGATTGATATTAGTATTTGATGATCTATACTTCAATTGTATTGAACATTTTACATTAGTGATAGTTCAATTAAAAGACACATAGAGATCAATTTTTGTTGATCTTACTGTGATTTCAGATGTGAATTCAATACATTTACGGGCCCATATTTTTTTGTGTCATCCTTTTCCAGAATTTATATTAAAAGGTATGTATCTTGTGATTCCATAAATTTGTTTTAAATATCATTGTTTGTGCTTGTTTGTGAATGCATCATTTAGGTTGTTTTTTAGGTTTAGGCTTTAAATATCTTTTTTTTTTCACTTTTTTAATTTTCATTTGATTATAAAGATACTTCTATTATTTATTTTGTAGGGTTTACTTTCTCTAAGAACTAAGAAAAGAGTAGAAGAGGTTTGGCAGAGGTTGATGTCTCTGGTGATATCACCTAAGGAATTGAAATCTGATGAGAATAAGAGAATGACAATGGAGCGGAGTTGTGAAGCTTATTGGACGACATTGGCGACAACGTAGAGGAGTATAGTGGCTCTGCTGCTAAGTGGATTGATGCTGGGTCAGGACATCTTATCAAGGGGATTTTGTGGTGTGGAGATATAACTGTGGATAGATTGAAGTGGGGTCATGAGGTGTTGAACAAGAGGCTTGATTCTGCTGACAAGGAGATTGACAAAAATACAATGAAGAGGATTAAAAGGTTACCTATACTCCATAAGTTTTGCTACTTTAAACTTTATACTCCTATTAGTTTTTGTGATTTATGTCTTTATCCATCGCATACCGGTTTTAAGAATAGGATTGTGTTGTTTACTTTTTTTATTACATATATTTGGCTTGTAATTATGTTGGGTTTGCTGCTTTTTTATGTGCATCTCTTGTCTCTTTACTTGAGACTAGAGTACAAGATTAGTAGGTATTGAAAACAAAGCTAGACTAAGTTGCATTTTTTATATCAAGAAGTAATGGCAAAGAATAATGAATAGTATATATGTTAAGAAGATATTAATTTTATCAAATTTCAAGGACTAAAAAAGGATATATATAATAGTAACACCTATTATGTAGTTGAATCAGGTGGATGAAATGCTTGATCAATTAGGTAAGCAGGAAGGATTCATATGCTGCACCATTTCAAGTACTGATTGAAAGTCTCACAACTGTATAGAAGGTTTTGAAAATGACTTAATGGAACTTGATTCTAAGATGCATGACTCAGTCAAGAATGATACTGAAAAAGTTGTGCTAGCTGAATCCTTTTCCTTAATTGCATCCTCTTCGAAGGAAAAGAATTCAGTTATGACTCTTCATTTTTTTTGTGTTATATTTCATTCAATGTAATTAGAAACTTTATCAAAGAGTCATTTTTGTTTCACTTGTTTATCATTTTTAAATTTTTGTTATTTGCTTTTTTTACTTGCCAGAGCATACATTCAAAGGAGTTAAAATAGTTTGCGAAATTGAATGCAATGCTGATAAGTAATAGTTTTACTACGCTTTTTTACATCGGTCTTAATGAATTCATGTTTCTGGTGTTTATTTTTGTGAATTCCGATTAGGTTAAATTTTGATCAAGGAAGCTACACTTTAATTTATGCGTACTTTTGACTGGATGTAATTAGAAAATTTATTAAATAGTTAGTTCAATTTTAATATTATTTGTTAGTTTTTGACGTTGATTACTTTTCAAATTGTGTGCTTTAATTTGTTGTTTTTTTCCAATTGAATGCTTATAATTTGTAGTTCTATGTTTTCCACTTGCGTTGTGGTCTATCGAATAAATTATTCAAGTTTTTAATTTTGTGAATTCTGATTACGTAAAAATTCTGATTAAGGAAACTATTTATTCGTGTTTTTTAATAAATGTAATCAGAAACTTTATGAAGGATTCCCTTTTAGTTTAATTGTTATATTAAAATTGTGTTCTTTGTTGTTTTTTTTGGACTTGCAAGAGTATATGTAGTGCGCTAGGAACATATTTAAAAGTTCAAATATTTCTTCGTGATGCCGACTTTTTTTTGGGATCAACACGGTGACATTGTTGGAGTTGATTTTTTGGTAATTGTCTTGTATTATCATATATTCATTTGGTTTGTGGGAAAAAAAGCGCTTTGGCTGTTTATTTGCGTAGTTGTAATTTGGGGGCACTATTGTTCAAATTTAGTTTTCTGTATTTATTTTTGGACTAAATTATTTTGCTCAGATTTCGCCATATTTATTTGATACAATAGGTTGCTTTGTTGTTTTGTGATTTTTCTACACTTTTTTGATTTTGTTGCTTTGTTTTGAATTAGTGTTCCGATCAAAAAAAATTCAATTTTGATTAATCATATGATCGTTGAGGGACTCAAATTAGTGAAATGGTAGAAGAAGAATTGAGAGTTTTGTCTTTATGTACAAGTTTGCACTTCACGTATTTGCATGTGAAGGCTTGTATGGTGTCTGAGATTTTTCTCATTCTCAACATTTTCTTTTTAGACAAAGCTTGCTCTACCTGCTCTTGAGAGGCTAATTTATTTAAATGAAGATGAAGCTCGTATAGATGGTTGTTGGGCACTGTTATATCTCTCTAATAGTACCAATGACAAGATCCAAGCTGTGATTGAAGCTGGGTTGTGCCCTCGGCTTGTGGAGCTTTTGCTGTGAGTATTATATACAGACCATTCGATCTTGAGTTTTGGAACTTAGGTTCAAAGTCCATGTCTAATATTGCTTTTGTTTTGTGCAGTCATACTTCTCCTTTTGTTCTAATTCCTTCACTTTGTACAATTGGAAATATTGTCACTGGTGTGACATACTGACATGCAGACTCAGGTTCGTTCTACATCCAACTCTTGTGTATGTGTATCTATTGCTTCTCTCTAGGTTTAATATTTTTTTGTATACGTATCTATGTATGTGTTTATGTGTATACCCATGTCTCTGAATTACTATTTGGGAGTGGCTGTTTTTGATTGTAGTTTCATTTGTAGGCTTGTGTGAATTATTTTATTCGCACACATGCTTTGTTGATTTTAGTATTTAGATTGATTGTTGATTTATGATGAACTGCACACTATTTCAAAATTTGGAATTTTTTGTTTTTTAAGTTGTTTGATTGTTGTATTTTGATGCATTCCACTGATGTGTACTTGTGAGTTTGGTGGGTTGATAATTTTAGTACCCTATGTCTACTTTATTGAAGAATTAATCCTACCCTATGTCTACAATAAGGTAGACTATTGCAAGCGAGGATGAGCATCATAGGCGAGATAGATGGAGGTGTTATTTCCTGCTAAATCGAATTCCCAATCTACTTTTGTTGATTATAAGTTAACCCTTGACATTGAGGCTGTTGTTGCCACTATACGACATCAATTCATTCAAGTTAGAGACCGTGTTTCTGTTTGGAAGATTTCTTAGGTGTGCTCTGCTTAAACTTTAAGCTGACTCTTGAGATTCCTTATAATTTCTGGCTTCAGCTCTATCAAATTCCTTCTCTTTACCAACTTATCCTCATTGAAGCTAAGGTCACTTTTCTTAATTTCTATGTTTATTTTATTTATTTATTTATTTGAATTCTATTACTATGTAAATTCGTGCCATATTATTATGTATAAGAACTCGAGCATTTTCTATTTGGCATTAAATGTTATAAAATATTTTTAGCTGATTTTGGTTAGAGGTGTTTATTTGTGTATTTGTATTAACTTTGACCCGGTCGGGTCATATCTGTTAAAAATTGTTGCTTTGCTTTGTTAGATCAATGCATATATTGGATATTCACAAGATTACAACCTTGTTTGATTTGCGAGAAGCTTTATGCAATAACGAGGGTATCAAGAATTTTGAAGACCTTGAGTTGGGTTCTTTTCTACAACAACCCCTTGTTAAGCACTATTTTTCATTAAACAAAGATGTGAAACAAGTGTACAAGATTACAAGCAACCAATAGTTACTTATCTTTCATTGTTTCTAAACAAGGGATGTTTAGGATCTTATTGCAAACAATTGTAAATGGACAAACCATGGGTGGTTGAATTGCGGATCCAGAGTCTGGGATATTTAGGAAACTCTTGCTTTTGTTACATTATATACTAGATAATGCAAAAAATTACATTTATTTAAATAAAAAAATACAAAATTGATGGCTTTATATTTTAACCATCTCAAAATATCATATACTTATTTAATAAATAACATTGTAAAGTTTTTATAAATAATTGAAAGAAAATAAAATAAAATATATGATTGTCTCATATATTAAATGATGAATGACCTAAAAAGTAAAAAATCAATCAATATTGCTAATATTATTTATAATTAGAAATAAAAAAGTCAAAGCTATAAACATTAGTAATAAATACAATGACATTATCATTGTGTTTTAGAGGGAAAATTTTTATTGAGAAAGGGACATGTAAGCAATTTTGAAAAATGATGACATCAGCAGTGTTTTGTTTTAGTAATGGTTATATAGAAGTGTAGCCGACCCTATAGGCTTTGGCAATGTTTATGTGTCGTTTTGGTGTACATGACATGTGTGTCACGTTGACTGTTGGTTATAAACTCTTGTTTTGTTTGCTTGAATTTTTAAGTTGGTTCTTGCTATTTTTTCTGTAATGATCAAAAACTATATGGTGGTTGGCTGGTTGTCTTCCTTCTATGCATACGTTTCAAAGAAATACATGTATGACTCAGTTTTATTCACCTTTGTTTTTAAAATTTGAAAATACACGAGGAAAAGGAAGCGTATTGGGTATCAGGATGCACATAGGTTTTCTACTCAAAACTCAATGCTTAAAATGTTCTGTTAAACAAGTGTAAGGAAGCAGTGAAAGACACATGTGAGAATTCAAAGCAGAAAAAACCATTGCTTTTCTCTTTGCAATATTAATTATTTGATGATTGTTACAATGTTTTGAATGAGCACTTCATGTCTGTTAGGGTTTTATTTTAATGCCGCAAGTGTACAGGTGTCGTAGCACAATTACGGGTCGGATCACAAGGAGGCAAGATTAATACAAGAGTCGTTCAATTAATCACTTGGAGAACAAAAGATTTGTTGGTTGTTTTTATGAACTATGTGAAAATGCTTAAGAAATATGATGATATCAAGATAATAAAAGGACTAGGACATAGGAATTCCCCACTAATAGCATGTGATTATTTCGATAAGGATTGTAATTGATTCCGTTGAGTTGATTTACCGATATAACTTAATCACTCCTTTTCGGGATGGTAACCAAATCAAATCAAATTAAATGGGTTCTCTCAATCTCAACTTTCGTATTTTGATCGATTAACATTACAAGATAACATATTACTCAATCTCAACTTTCGTAATTTTGATTAAGGAGACATATTAACTTGATTTATCATCAAAGACTAATAATATTCTCATCCCTCAACTTTCATGATTTTGGTATTAAGAGAAATTAAAAGACTTTAACTTGAATGATCATACATAACAATTTAATCAAACCAATTCAACATCACAATCATTAATCCTCATCTAGCAATCACATACAATTAGGGTTCAAATCCAATGTCCTTGCATACAAAACTACTCACTAATCATGGTTATAGAGATTTCTAGGACAAATAAACTATCATGAAGCATAAGATAAAACATAATTTAAAACTTGAATATAAAAGAGAGATAAGAAAATATAAAAGAATTACCTTGACGATGGAGAATTGAAGAAGGAAATGTAAATTGCAAAATGAAATCTAAATAGAATTCTCAAAAGAAAGCTTAAAACCTAAATGTATGGAATGCAAAACAACACTAAAGTTTTTGAAGAGAAGAAAACTGAATATCTAAACTAGGGTTTAACCTCCACTTAAATAGTGCTTCCAAAAATTAGGAGAAAAGACCGTTTAAATTCCATCAGACGAAGAGCGACGACTCGCCACATCGGGTGCGACGAGTCGTTACATATGTACTGGCCTGGAAAAGAGAGTTCAGAAAAGAAGCGACGAGTCGTTACATAGGAGCGACGAGTCGTCGCATAGAAGCAACGAGTCGTCACTTTGGAGCGACGAGTCGTCGCTCTAGGTCTGACTGACGAACTTTGAATGGCCGTTATTTTCTTCTCGGTTATCGGATATGAACATATAATATACCTTTGGAAAGCTCTTAAAGTCTGCTTTTCAATGCCGCAAACCTTGCATCAATGTGATCTTTCTATCAAAAGTTATGGCCAAAAGAGTGAGCATGTATCAAATTTATTCTCAAAACTTTTGTCTAACACTTTTCTACTCTTTTCTCTTTTGCCCATCTTCATTGTAAAACATCTTCAAGCGAGAAACGATCTCTTCACTTATTTAAGGGGTCTTAGGTTATTTCTTCAAGCCTTCACCCTCTTATCAACCCGATGGCCTAGCAAAAGCTTTAAATTCGCCTCATATATCATAAGAATACAAAATTAAACGCATGAGATAAAATTATAACAATTCACTATTGTAGATCCTAAATCCCACTAAAACTTCATGCAAGAAATGTAGAAATAGCACGGATAAGTGCAAATAATTGCATTTATCAAACTCCTTTGCTTACGTCAACAAGGATTTTTGCGGCCGGTATAAACTTTTTCATCACTTTATTTGTTGCAGTTGCCAACTATTATCTATACATTTTTAGTACTCTTGCATTCTCCACACCTTTGCAATACATTGATAATCTAATATTTTCATTTGTATTGTTATTAATAGAATTGTATAAAATCATACTATTAAATCTAAAAGTGTAACTTGGGGACCGCGTGCGTAGCACGCGGCCCCATAACTGGTATACAACACTTTTTTAGTAAAAAGTAACACTTTTTTGTAAGCAAGATTGGTTCTCACGGTTCTCATATAAGGATAGTTCTCACTGGAACTTCTTCATATATATATGTATATATATATATATATATGTATATATATATATATATATATATATATATATATATATACATATATATATATATACATATATATATATATATATATAAAAATATATATATATATAAAAATATATATATATATATATACATATATATATATATATATACATATATATATATATATATATATATATATATATATATATATATATATATATATACATATATATTTTATATATATATATAATATATATATATATATATATATATATATAGGGGCGAAGCCACACCGGGGGCCGGCGGATAGGGATGGTCACGGGTCTAGGACCCTGTTGGACCAGGGATCTGCTTTTAAGATGCAGGTCTTTTTTTGAGACCATGGATCCGAGTGGATCCGGATCTAAAAATAATTGCGGATCACGGTCGGGTCAGAGACTTGGATCCTGGACCAGCTTGGACCCTTATAAATATTAAATTGTTTATTTTTATTTGTATTCTATGTATGAATTTTGCCACCAACACTTATTTTGTTTTAGTATAATCATAATATATATTAATAATATATATCTACTTGCTTATGCTACAATTACCTTATTTTATGGACTCGAACAAGTATTTATAATAGAATTTATGCAATATATGAATGGCACTATGCGACTTAAGATGTTAAATTAGTATTAAATATTTGTATAAAATACGATAATAACTCTCTTACAAATATACGAAAAATATAATAACTTACAAATGGTTCAAATTTGACAAATCAAAGAGACTCTTTTTAGACCAATTAAGGACCCTAGACCCATCGAGTTGAGAGTGCAGGTGCGGTCGAAATTTTGGACCCTTAGGGTCCGGATCCGATCGGATCTCAAAAATTAAAAGGGTGTAATCCTTTGTAATTTTGGTTTCGACCCCCTTACTAATATATTATATAATTTAAAGAGTACATAATTGTAATAAAAATTACTATAGGTCAATGGTTGAGGTAACATATTTGTAATTTAAGGTAAAGGATCAAACTCAAATTTGAACTATTATTTTTTAGTAGACCATTTTAATTGCATTGGCCCAATGTACATTTATTTTTAAAATGATGACTTTTTAGTCTTAAAGTAACACTTATAATTAACCTTAAAGTGATCACTTAGACAAATGGGCTTACTTGTATAGACTCGTCTCATGGAGAGACGGCCTCATATAAGATGGGAAGATTTAATTTATACTATAAAAGTCATTACTATCTATCTTTCATAATGCACATTCATCCTTTTTAGTGTGTGTCTTTATATTTTTGTTATTTTAATTTTAATAGTAGTTTTTTTTTTGAGACTAAAAAGACAAATATATGAAGTCACAAATTTCAAAAGGGTAATTATAGGAAAGCTTCAACTCTATTTGTCAAATATAATTTTTTTTCTATGATTTAAGTTAATTCAGTCTATATGATTCAAATTTTCATAGTTTAACTAGTTTTTATATAATACTCCCTCATATTCAAAATTATTGTCCACTTTTCTTATTTAGTCAAGTCACTCTAATTGTCCACTTTCTATTTTTGACAAAATCTTTTTACCTAAATACTCCACTACCAACATATTATTTAAAATACTACCACTCTGCATTTTCAATTATTATAATCATTTAAATACCACTACCACCTTTACAATTATTATAATTACTTAAAATACCCAACAATCATTTTCTTAAAATCCGTGTTCAACCCAAAGTGGACAATTATTTTGAATAGGAGGGAGTAAATAACTTGCTAGTATATTGACAATTCGGCCCCCCGTAATTGTAAATCCTGGCTTCGCCCTATATATATATATATATATATATATATATATATATATATATATATATATATATATATATATATATATATATATATATATAGTCACTGTTTTTTATGATAGGTGTAACTATTAAAATTTATAAAAAAGTGTTACTATAACAAAAAAAAAATTAATCAGCCTTACAAAAAAGTGTTACTTTTTACTCAAAAGGTGTTACTTCTAGGCAAAAAGGTGTCACTGTTTTTTATGATACTATTAGGTAAAAAAGTGTTACTATAACAAAAAAAAAATCTGAAAAAAACTCATAAAAATGTATTAATTTTACATTAAAAAGTGTTACTTTTCGGAAAAAACGTGTTGCTTTGTAATATGTTGGTTTTTTTGAAAAAATTATTTTTTTCTAAAAGTAATAATTTTTTTGCTAAAAAGTACCAGTTTTTTATTAAACCAAAAGTAACATTTTTTTGTGCAAAAATAACAGTTTTTGTGTGAAAAAGTAACACATTTTTCTCGGAGAAATTGGCTCTCACGGTTCTCATATCAGCTTGGTTCTCACTGAAACTTGACCCTATATATATATATATATATATATATATATATATATATATATATATATATATATAAATATATATATATAGAGTCAAGTTCGTGAGAACAAGCTTATATGAGAACGTGAGAACCAATAGCTGATAAAAATGTGTTACTTTTTATAGAAAATGTGTTACTTTTGAACAAAAAATGTTACTTTTGTTTTAAAAAAGTTGTTACTTTTAGCATAAAAGTGTTACTTCCAGAAAAAAATATTTTTTTTAAAAAAATAAAGTAACACGTTTTCTTTGAAAAGTAACACATTTTAATGTAAAAAGTAACACCTTTTTCTGTGTTTTTTTAGAATTTTCTTCTTAAAGTAACACTTTTTTGCCCAATAGTATCATAAAATACAGAAATCTTTTCGATAAATAACACCTTTTAGTAAAAAGTAACACTTTTGTAAAGTGATTGGTTCTACGTTCTCATATAAGGATGATTCTCACTAGAACTTCTACATATACATATATATATATATTATATATATATATATATATATATATATATAGGGTCTGGCGAGGGAAGGACGAAGACAACTCATATCTAGAAGTGTACATCATCATCATCCTATCCCAGTGTATCCCGCTCATAGAAAACTATGGATAGGGTCTGGGGAGGGAAGGACGAAGACAACTCATATCTAGAAGGAGAGCGCGACCAAAAAAGGTGTTCCCCGGCTCAAGAAAGACTAAGAGAAGCCCCTGCGACGTGTAGATAAAAACGTAATAGATACAAAAAAAAATCTAAAACTAAAGAGAAACGGTGCAAAAATATAAAAGAAACTAAAACAGTGAGAGAACAGGCCCCCCAAAAAACTCTAAAAGAAAACACTAGTCTAAAACATGGATAAGACGCGTCCAACTACCCCTATCGCTTGTCAGGTCCATAGAGAGGTTTAACTTATACATGTCAGCCTTTATTTGCTCAATCCAAGATCTCATAGGCCTTTCTCGACTCCTCTTACCCTCTACTATGATGCTTTCAGCCCTTCTCTCAGGGGCGTCGAAAGACTTTCTCTGCACATGCCCAAACCATCTCACTATTTTCGCGCATTTTCCCAGAGATAGGAGAACTCCTAGTTTGTCCCTAAACTCTTGGTTCCTAATCCGGTCCATCAATGTGGGCCTGCACATCCACCTCAGCATACGCATTTCTGTGACTTCCATCTTTCGTTCAAAACTCTTCTTCACGGGCCAACATTCTATCCCATATAACAAAGCAGGTCTAATTGCCACTCAGTAGAATTTTCCCTTTGCATTATCGATCCCAAATACTTGTACTTGGACGTACTTTTAACAACTTCTTCGCCGATGGACACCTCTGGCTCGCCTACCGGTGATGTCCCACTAAAGTCACAGCGCAAATACTCGGTCTTCGTGCGGCTAATGCGCAACCCTTTACCCCTAAAAGCTTCACTCCACTCGTCCAATTTGTTACTAATCTCCTCTTTAGTTTCTGCCACCAGCACAATATCATCCACGAATAGCACGCACCACAGGACCGTCTCCCAGATAGATTTTGATATCTCATTCATAATGACCGCAAAAATGAACGAACTTAGAGCCGATCCCTGATGTAGTCCAACTTTAACCGGGAAAGGTTCCGTTATCCCTACCGGTGTTTGAATGCTAGTCGAAACTCTGTCATACATGTGATACCCTCTTATTTTACGATTAAATTTATTTACGGGTATCATATGTGTATGTTAAATGATAATACTTTATGACCAATTGATATTTAATACGCATGGACTAAATTAATTGTCGAATACAATTATTAATATGAAATAAGTAATAACGTGAAGGGTCATATTATAGTTAAACTTATCACATTGGTAATTGTCACTAGAATTGGTTTTATTAGGATAACATTAATAATTTAATACTACCTCCTATTCAGCCTAAATGTCCCTTTTTTTTGCACTATTTACTTATCACTTTTAATTTGTATTTTACTATTAATCTATAAGTTAAAACATAGTCATATGAGATCTTGTTTGATTCGCATCAATACAAAGATTATTAATGTCAAATTTTTATAATTTTTAATTAAGAATAATTTGAGATATTAAGGGTTAAAATGTTGCCTCGGCAAAAGTGAAAATTTAAATGAGACATTTAGGCTGAATAGGAGGGAGTAAAAACTAGAAAAAAAATATAATAACAATAAATAAAAAAAGACACGAATGCTATAAATAAGATAATAATTAATTTAGATGTTAATAAACTCATACTAATAGGAAAAGAAATAGTATGTATACTAGATAATCCCCGTGCGATGCACGACTTTATTAAATTTACTGACATATCATTTAAGAAATTAAAATTTTAAGATAAATTTTACATTATAGTTGTATCTCATTTCGCTCTGAATAGTTGTATATATGGTTGTATCTCATTTCGCTCTGAATAGTTGTATATATTACATACATTGTTTGATTTGTACCATACTTTGCATTGTGCGTAGATGATTGTGAAAATTTAGCTATAGATTTAACATAAATATTTATGTAAAATTAGTTTATAAAATTTTTAAAATAATTTGTTTGTCATAAAAAATATAAGTGACTTGCATAAGGGTAGTTTCAACCTAAATCATATTAAACTTATGCATTCATTTAAGTAACCACTTTCATTAGTATAAATAAAAAAATCCTCATAAAAGTATATTATCTTTCAACCAACATAAAATATCCAATACACTTAAATAATACTCATTTAATAAATAAAATTGATAAGATTTGATAAATAATTGAAAATATGAAATAAAATATATAGATTTCTAATATATTAAATGGTGTGACCTAAAAAGTATAACATCAACATGGATAACATTATAGTTATAGTTAGAAAGTAATCAAGTCAAAGATATAAATGATGTGACCTAAAAAGTATAACATCAACGTGGAAATAAAATAGAGGTGTTTTGTAATTATGTTGAAATTTGGCCAAAAGTCAATTATAAATTTATAATTCTTGACCGAACAAAAACATCTTCATTTCCACTTTTGTGCCAAGACTACTCCAAATCCTGCGGATTGCAGCGGTCGAAAGTCGCTACCGGAATCAAAAATTGTTAGGATTCGAAGAAACAGCTGCATAAATGGTGATTGTCTTCGTATCGCCGTTTCCAGGTGTGTGATGGCGATTTTGCGTTTTGTTTTTGCCTAATTTAACATCGATTTGGTTTGATAAAACTATTATTTCCAGTTCACGGAAGAATTTAATTATTATATTATACTTACAATGTGGTGAATTTACGGCACTTATTGGCAATTGAAAAATCATTCTGTTGAACAGTTGATCAGTGTTAAGATTTTTTGCATTGCAATGCAAAAGCTTGAAGTAAAAGCTGGATATTGATTTAAATTTTTGTTCAGTGCTTTTGAATGTGAATGATTTACTGCATTTTGCATGATAATAAATCTTCGGTACGAAATAGTTTTTGAAATTGTTTGTTGTTTTAGGATTAATTTTGCTATATGATTTTAAATAATATTTTTGGTGAAGAAACTACTTTACCGCATTTATTTAGGACAGGCAATGAGTGTTACCATGATGAGGTAGTCGGAGGATCATGGAAGTTGATTTCAAGGCTTCTATCCAATTATCAACTTCCATTCAAGTAAGTTGGAGAAATGGGTAATATTAGCCTTATACCTTTTTTTAGCGCAAGCTAGGCTGGAGGAAGGGGAGGGGGTCAATGAGAATCAAACCTAGGAACTTAGGAGATAGTTGTACATGCTCTAATCGCGACAATACATGATTTACAGCCTTATACTTTGTTAAACATTACTTATTTAAAATAGCGATTATTTCTGAAGTGTAAAGATCAACATTGTTTAAGTCTGCCTTCGTTTACGATGATGGTTAAACATTTTACAAAATGTGCTGATGCGTGAGATGTCCTTGGTTGTAATATACATGTAGTGATGAATTAGCCTGGGAAGTTAGAAATCCGAAACTGTGATAATGCCACTGCCTTTTGCAGCTAAAATTTTTGCGTAAAAGTTGTGATTTTGTGTATCATGTTAATTAGTTCATATAGAAAGCATTGCTCACGACTAACTTGGTTTGTATGTGTGCAAAGATCCTTACATTTATTCTTTGGCATACGATACAAAAAGAAAAAGAATGTACTATATGCCGAATACCCATTATTTGTTCTATGTGTCATTGACAAACTAGCATGTATGATTGGTCCGAAGTTGTTTTCAACACAGCATATTAGATTCACGTGTGAGTGTCCGTCATGGTTTAATGAGTTGGTGACGTATGATTTTGACAGATTACTATATTATTCTTTTGATATTGTGTTGGAAATTGGAAGCTTGTGAACTTGCAGTACTTTGGGTTTTCCTAGGACAATTATGATTAGTCTTATGGAGACATTGTTGCTTGTATTGAGGGAAATGTTGTGTGTATTAGTGGGGTGTTTGGTTTCTCCTTTTTCTGTTCAAGGGAGCGATTGATGTATATCATTGAGGGGCTAATTCTTGTATTTTTGTGTAAATCATTGTGTCTGAGGTTGAAGAATCATCGCAAGGCGTTCTGATATTAAACCTTTCCGCTAAGTGGTAACAATCTAGAGCCCAAATCTCTCAGTACCTTTGGGTTTTGGATGGAATCTAAGTTGAATTATATGCACTTGGGTTTAAATGATGAGTGTTCCAGCTCACTTGTGTGGTGATGACACAATTGGCTATCTGTATGTGATGTTTGGGATCCTTGCCCCACAAAGAATGTTGAGAAAGTTGATACTCTCATCCCTACTTGGAATTGATTGGATCATACATGTGAAGTGAATCCGGGAAAACCCACTCCAAGGTCTAAGTAGTACTTACTACTTAGTGGCAAAAAGGATTGTCACTCCAGATTTCTTGAATATCTAGTGAATAGTGACATAAATGCAAAGGAACAGATGTCCTTTTGGGTTGTACGTGAGGTTCTTTATGAGAAAGATTCACACAATTTGAATTTCTCTACACTTGAAATATTCACATGATGTGAAGAATGTAAGAGTAATAAAGTAGTCAAATAGTGAAAGCTATAATGTTTTTATGAATATTTGAAATCAAGATTCATTGCCCTATTATTGGTGGGTTAAGGGTAGAATTTATATGAGGAGTATTAGGATGAAATCTAGGAGTTTGATTCCAAACAACATTTCTTGTGTTACTTTTTTCCAAATATACATTTCATAGGATTGAGTCTCATTATGTGCTTTCTCAAATTTTTACAAAAGTTTCTTTTAGTTGTGTAATGATACCTTGTTTTTTTACCTTTTGATGATGGAATCACCCACATAGACTTCCATGTTAGTGTACTTTGAGTAACGCTATACCTAGTTATTTGTTTTGGTTGAAACAATTTCTTGGATAATGGATATATTGCTTCCTTGTTTTTGACTTTTGAGTAAGAGGTTACACCCATTAAATCAACTTTTAATCTTGGTGTCTGGATATTATCCTTGATGATGTCTTGTGTTAGGCAAATTAACAAAAGTTCTTGCTAGATCTTGCTCTCTTAAGTGCTTTTTGTTTAATTTGCTGAGCCATCTGGTTGAGTGATATATATGAGGGCGATAGGCATGTTTTAGGGTGACATGATACTAATGAGGCTCTCCAATTTTGTGACAATATTTGTATCACTTGTAATGAAATTGCCTTTCACTCATATTTTACATTCTAGGATCTTTGTGGCGGACTGCAAGTGCATGTAGCTAGTCCCTCTTAAATGGAGATTAAGACTTTGATATTATTATATTTTAATACTATTTTGACGATGCTTGTAGTAGTTATTCAAAAATGTATAGAAACCCTTTCTATATAGCGATTTTTCCAAACAATTTTTGCTAAAAATTATAATGTAGCTCTGGAAGAATTGAAATTCTTGACTTAACTATGTTATATGTGAAAAAGCTATTTTATGAAGAATTATCATATCATAGACACATTCAAGTGTTGGACAAAATTTGTATTTTTCTAGCGATAATATAGCATTAGCTAACTATGTTAGTCATGAATTTGCAACATTTGCAACACCATGCACCATCTGTGGCTATTTAAACAGTTATATCAAATATTCAAGTTATAATTATATAATACACTACATTTTTATATTAATGATAAGTATTCCTTGGCGTCATAGTACAAAAACAAGGCTGCACCACTATATCGCGACCGTATTGTAAAGGTTTTTGAGTTTATTGCGATTGGTGATCGAAATATAGGCCGAATTGACCGCAAAATTATCCGTATCGGCCGTGAAATCCATTTCGCGATCGTTACCGTGATCATTATCGAGAACCTCTTTTTGCACTATAGTTGTGTCAGTCATTTAGTTGATGAGTGTGTTGAGTGTTGAATGTTGAGTGCTTATGTCTTTCTCTACCTTACCTCTTAGCTCATTTTTGGTTGAGCAAGAGGAAAGCCCAACAACTAGATTTGCTTATCTTTTATTGTCTAGCAACATCAATTCCCTTCCCATGAAGGTCTAGAGCTTCTGTTTTTACTCTTTGATGGTCACTTTAGTTCTTTGAACTGCGATCTTGGTTCTATATTTTCTTCTCTGCCAATTCATCTTCATTTTGGCTTTTGTTCCTTTCTTCTATCTTCTTCTCCTTCTTTTCGTCCCTCTTATCATTTTGTGTTTTTAGGGTATATGAGTAGCAAAATATGTGTTTTCCTCTCTGATTTTGTTTACCAGTAATGGACTAATGGTATATGATCATTGGTCTTGCATTTATATATTTTTTTAAGTAGATTAAAATAATGTACCAGCTATTTTGCAAAAAATCACACACATTGTGTTTGATGTGCAAGTCTTTGCAGCACACTTCAAGTCTTTTAACTCCTAAAAATTTTGATATCCCTTACATTTCGTAAAACTATGAGCAACCCTGTAAGGCTGTAACCGATATTGATTATCATGTGATCAGCTTCTACGCACCAACTGTTTATGATTTGAACAAGGATTCTGTAATGAGTTCGAGTAGTACATCAAGCATAGCCCAGAGAGGTTCCAGGCGAACCATACATTACACCTACAACAGGAGGAAAGGAAATCAGGTTACTTAATGAATTGCTTTTAGAAGGGTATATGTTGTGCGACAGCGGAAGCAAAGATCGAAAAACAATAACGAAAGCAATAAAGATTCAAACAAACAATAAAGAAAATCACACCGAGAAATTTAACGTGGTTCACTATCAATGTGATAGCTACACATCCACCGGCACCGAGAATAAACTTTTCACTATAAAGCGGGAGATTACAAGATGAATAAGAAGCCAAAACAATGGTTCTCCATGCTTTGTCTCTCTTAGTTTTCCTCACTTTGTGTTGCATCTCTAATTCTAATTACAATAGGCCTTTATATAGTATACCACTAAATAAAAAGAAATTAGGTTAAGTAAAGCAAAAGAAACTATCAAAAACCAAGAATAACCGTCTAAAAATGCGGAAAAAATCAACTTCCTGCAAAAACCGCCGTGCTCCGCATCCCGCGTAGATCTACACGCCCCGCGTAATACTCCGCGGCCCGCACACTCCTTTTTAACCAGAACAAAAGACACTCTTGATTCATCTTAAGACCAGATCTTAGACTCGGTTCGAGTCATAAAATCCCAACAATTTCCACTTTGACGAGAACCCGTAGTCAACCACTACCTCATCAAACCATAGTGAAACAAAACCATTCTCAAGCCAAAACCGATGCAAGGCTCAAACATAAGCCACACATCCCAATAAGTCTTCAACCAAGATCCATCACATACTCGTTTCCAAGTATAACCACTCATAATGCTCAACTAGCATCACAAGTCACTCATAATGTTCCACTTGCATCACGAGTCCACGAGGCAAGCTCCACCTTGAGGTTGTGCACACCTCCACCTGTGAGCTCCCTCACACCGCCCCTAAGGGCCTATGCCAATGAACCCAGCATAGTAAAGAATCTACTATGACTGTCAGAACATTCTACCTTCTTTACCTCTATCTTCATGTACGTGCATTCCGAATGAAATCTGACCACACCGTGCTTTTCCCGAACATCAAGTACCTGATCACTAAACACACAATCGTAGTACACAAAAGCTAACCAAAGTTGATCACAAAGAATCATCACCGATATCAAGATACAATCAAACTCAACGAACACAACCCAAGCTTTAACCGATGTAACTATGCACCTAACATTATTCCCGTACATAAGAAACACAACAGATAATCCAAGCAAACCGTAGAGAGAACAAATCTCTACCTGCCAGTTGTAACACCCCTGAATTTCCAACTCTCTTCCGGTTTTGGTTGTTCGGCTAATAGCGTAGTTTGTATGGAGTCAGTGCTTCTTAAATGATGTGAAGTAGGCTTATTAGTCTTACTTTGAACGTGTATAGGTGCCCGGTTCATAAGAGGGGCGTAAGAACCTCCTTCGAAGTGATTTTTTTTGCGACTTGTTATCTTGCAGCTGCAGGTAAGTACACGCAGTAGCTAATTCTTGCATCTTAAATATGTTTTCTTTGTGTACCAATATTATATGAGCTGCGTTGGATTTATTTTGCTATTTAATATTATTAAGTCAGTGTTACAAGTGTGAGTCAGTTATAGAAATAGTAGAGAATGGGTGGTGATATCACAAGACTAGAATGATGGATTATATGAGATGAATGGGAATGAGTCCTTTATTGATGAGATACTAAGTTGGATAATTACTGTGACTCCACTGGATTGGTACCCCAGCTGGATTAGTTCCCGAAGGCATGGACCATCTATATATGGTCGCTGTACGGGGGTATGATCATACTTTGCCATTGGGCGCCGGCATGGCCGTCACCGTCCTTGGCTGAGGTGTTGCCATGTGGGTCTTGCAAACCCCAATATGGTGGCCTCTAGTCACATAAGAGGATATATAAAAGCAATTGAAGAGATAGAAGACGGTGAAGATATTGAGAAGTATATTGAATTGAGAAATAGATGGAGTAGAGGTTTACACGTTGGGATGCCTTCCTCACCTTGCTTTGTCGAAATTGTTTATTGGTTACAGATGCATAATTCATTGTTAGTTACTGACATGTACTGTTGTTTCCTTATTGATGGCTTATCTTTGATGGCCCTGCTATGACACGTTGGTCTATGACCTTACGTTGAGCAGTAGGGGTATCATAGATAGCACCTGCAGGTTTTTGGAGTTTCTTTGCTTTGCATACGGGGGGTTTTGAGTGAGAACCTTGACGCGAGCCATGTTCTAATTTTTGACAATACATGTGGATTTTAATTTGTAATTGAGTATGCTTTGGTTTGAGGCGCGTGCCCTCCTTTGATGTAATTCGTTCCGCTGCAAACATTTATTTCGTTTTATATTTCGTTATAGCATCTCGAATGACTTGTATAGTTGGTTATGTTTTTGGAAAACCCTAGTGTTTGCATGGGAACCACGATCCATGCTTAGCATGTCGACAGAGGTTTTGGCGATGATCTTTCCGCCGCGATTTGTTACGAGGCTATTAATGCCTCTCCTTCATGATGGGTTAATGTTTGTTTAATTCTTTTGGGGCGTTAAAATTCAAGGCAGATGCTGCCGAAATTTTCGTAGGATTTTGTTTGGAAGATTTCCCATAACCTCTTTAATCAAACTTAAACCTTATCCTCTTTCTTTATTTTAAATTATTTTAAATTGTAACACCCGAATTTCCTCCGTTCTCTTCCGGTTTTGGTTCCGTTCAGAGGGTTGGAAATTCAGGGGTGTTACACCAGTGCCCCCACCCAGGTTGAGTCACAAACTTGAAATGACACATCTAGCATGCGCAAAACAAGTATATATCACAACATACTTCAAATACTGAACCATAACTCTAGACATGTATACCGACTTAGCCTCAAAATGAGGTGATATAATTGAGCTAAGTAACACTACCAGTCTATACAGCAGTTCCCACACTCTGCTCATACGTAAAGTCATAGCAAACCATTGCGCCCGCTCACTATACTCTACTACGTGCTCATAAGTTGGAGGTCCAAGTGACTCCACAAAAATGGCTACCCACCTTGCCAATCCTACAAGGTTCAATGCATAACCTACCACACGTATAGCAACCGAAACAATACTCCCTACAGCTAACCTATCAGACTTCTCGATAACACATATAGGCTTTTCTTGAAACCCTTTAGATCGGCGGAATGTTCCCTGTACTGACTCCTTTAAACTATCCACAGAGATAAAAATAGCACCAGAAATCACAGTCAAAGAGATACCTGGGGCAGCATCAACACCATCAATCCGAGGTCGCACAGAATTGGATGAGGGGTTAACCTCATACTCCACCTCAAACTCGATAACACTATCACCATCACCAGCTGCTACAAAATACACAACCACACACCAAAGCCATAACAAGACTTCAAACATGAGATAGCACGATACCATACTGAGCCACACCACACACATACTGGTCACCTCTAATCCCGTGTGTAACCTCGATCGAATAAACTAATCCAGTATCTACTCAACAACCAAGTACTAGAGAGCATGCATATGACTCCCTGACAAGGGCCGATTTATTATTCCTGTAACACCCCTCTGCAATGGTGTTATCCCACATTTATGATGCCACAAAATACCTAAAATATAGAACATAGCAAATCCACAAAACGAACTATCCACATGTAGCCAACCAACCATCTTACCATACAAGTGATCATGAGCTTCAATGCTAAGCTCACACACGTGTTTAAACCCAAACATGAAACACCCAATGCTTGTCTTCCTCAAGGTAGGCATCCTTGACACATGTAAGACGATTCCCAATGGACAATTCCAGCCCTCTACTCTCACCCATATGACAATGCCTATCATAAACCGTCATCTCCCGGTGAGTAGTAGAAGTACTAACAGCAGAACTAAGCAGCGTAACACCCTGAAAGACATACAGAGACTTCACCTTGATACCCCTAAGTATCAAATTCGAACCCTTAATGACACTCACTTCCCCATTGCTAAACTCACCCTTGAACCCCAAATCATCAGGTCCCAAATGATATCAAATTCTTCCCCAATGCAGGAACATGCTTCACCTTAGTCAAAGTAACCCTTCTCCCATCTCTAGTCCGAAGTCTCATGGAACCAATACCTACTACTTCACATGGAGTACCGTTAGCAACCATAACTAAACCCCCAAAACAAGACTCATATGTATCAAACCAATCCAACTATCAATCAAATCACTAAACCCAACACAACTAATCAATGCTAAGTCTTCCTTCGAATCATAGCTCTTATTCTGTTTAATTTCAACTATTGTGGCCTGAGATTTATTCTTTAATTCTTGACATTTAGACTTAAAATGTCCGGGTCCCTGACAATGATAACATAATACATTCCTAGTGTTGCTAGACCCATCTGTACTAGCATCGTTATTGTTGTTAGACCCCTTTTTCTTTTTAGAATTTTTACCCGACATAACAACTAACCCACTGCCATAATTCTCATTATCACCAGTCGCTTTTTGACGCAACTCCCTAGTATAAAGTGCTGCCTTCACTTCCTCTAGGGTCAACGAGTCTTTGCCAACCACAGAAGACTCCACAAAGTTCTGATAACTATTCGGTAGAGAAACAAACAATATTAAAGCTGCATCCTCATTATCTATCTTAACATCTAAATTACACAAATCTAGTAAAATAGAATTAAGATTTTCTAGACCCCTTAATGGCGTACCTGACTGCATCTTGAGGCTAAATAACCGTTGTTTTAGTAACAACTTTTTGGTTAATGCTTTTGTCATGTACAATAATTCCAATTTTAACCATAATTCCGCGGCCGTCTCCTGATCAGCAACCTCTGTGATAATATGATCATCAAGACTTAGAAAGATGGTAGAATGAGTCTTCTCTTCCATCACTACTAACTGTTTATCAGTCCATCCGTCTTTAGATCCCGATGTAGACGCTGCACTCTTCGGGATCAACGGACGCCAAATCTGCAATTGCTTTAATAACGCCTTCATCTTAATCTGCCATAGCCCAAAGCTATTCTTCCCATTAAATTTCTCAATCCTTATTGTAGAATCTCCTACCATTGTTTCCTTAAAAAACTTTTCCTAGGATTAAACCTGAGCTGTTGATGCCAATTGTTGTGCGACAACGGAAGCAAAGATCGAAAAACAATAACGGAAAGCAATAAAGATTCAAACAAACAACAAAGAAAATCACACCGAGAAATTTAACGTGGTTCACTATCAATGTGATAGCTACACATCCACCGGCACCGATAATAAACTTTTCACTATAAAGCGGGAGATTACAAGATGAACAAGAAGCCAAAACAATGGCTCTCCACGCTTTGTCTCTCTTAGTTTTCCTCACTTTGTGTTGCATCCCTAATTCTATTTCAAGAGGCCTTTATATAGTATACCACTAAATAAAAAGAAATTAGATTAAGTAAAACAAAAGAAACCGTCAAAAACCAAGAATAACCGTCCAAAATGCGGAAAAAATCAACTTACCGCAAAAACTGCAGTCCTCCGCGCCTCGCGTAGAGCTACGCTCCCCACGTAAAACTCCGCGTCCCGCATAATACTCTGCATCCCGCGCATCCGTGCCCAGCGTAGTACTCCGCACCCTGCGCACTTTTACCCATCTCTTGATTCATTTTAAGACCCGATCTTAGACTCGGTTCGAGTCATAAAATCCCAACAGTATAATTCAGCTACACAACTGGGCAAGTTTGTTATACTAGCTGGAAGGTTGTTTTGCATTCTGTTATGTAATGGGTAGTTTGGGGAATTATATATTCTGGTAGATTCTTCTTATGTATATAAAGGGAGCTAAGTGTATTGTTGGAAATAATTAACATGTGTGGAAGATCCCACATCACTAAAATATTGGTCTGTGGACTTGTATGTAATGCTTGGTGAGTAATCCTTCTAATACCATATGATTCTAGAGTGAAACTCATCATGTGTTTTATTCAAGTCAACATGAGTGGGCTCACCCCATGAGGTGATTATGTGATGAATTGTCACGGTCTAACATGTATGATCTAGTCCAAAATCCTTAAAGGAGTTACGAGGATATGTGGTTTCCGAATTTGGGATCGCGGATCAATCTAAGGTCAAAGATATGCTAGCTTGGCCTAGTCCAAAATCATTAAAGGAGTTACGGTGATATTTGGGACTTACTATTAACTATCGTAGTTCATCCCTGTTCATAGCATATAGCCATTCCCCTCACTAATCAAATGAAGCATGATTCTTTTTCATGGAATTCAGAGGCTGACTTGGCTTTTTAGGCCTTTAAGCAAGCTGTGACAACTCTGGTGCTAAAGGATTTCTAATTTTTTAAAATTCCATTTGTGGTTAAAGCTGATGCCTTTGGCCGCGGTTTAAGGGCGGTGCTCTCGTAATTCTTATCTCATAGTTATTTCAGTAAATCTTTGGGTGTTTAGGGACAAGCCAAGTCGATCTATGAGGAGCTTATAGCAATTGTGATGACATTTCTCAAATGGCGGCAATATCTCTTAGGCAGACATTTCATTATTTGGACTCACCAGCAAAGTCTTAAGTTCATCACTGAGCAACGTGAAGTTGGAGTCGAATATCAGCGATGGGTCAGTAAGTTACTTGGCTATGACATTGAAATCAAATTGAAACCCATAATTACTAATAAAGCTGCTGATACCTTCTCTCGCCATCCTTCTATTTCTACTCATTTTGGCTTCTATGCTTTCGGTTAGTGTAGTGGATTGGGCACAACTGCAGCAACAATTAGAGGCTGACTCTTTCTTAAACACTATTGTTCAGCGTTCTCCTACAGGAAAGCTTCTCTTCATGGTTGCTTACTTTACGAAGGCAGAGTAGTGTTGCCTAGCGATTCCCTTTATATCTAAAAGTTTCTGTTTGAGTATCATAATTCTGCTATTTGTGGCATAATGGACAAAATACCTACTTGAGATTGGCTGATCATTGGTTTTGGGTGCGTATGAGCAAGCAAGTAACCCACTATGTTCCTGAATGCCTGGTTTGCCAACAACAAAAGATTTCCCATCAACAACCTACCGACTTACTTCAACCTCTTTCCTAGCCTCTCCAAGTTTGGCCAGAGATTTCCACGGACTTCGTGGAAGTTCTACCTTGGACAGAGGGTTTTGATTCAGTTCTTGTGGTGGTGGACATATTGTCAAAACACTAAGCATCCTTTTTTAGCTCCTACTGAAACTGCCCTTTTTGTTTGTTAGGTGGTCAAACTTCATGGATGTCCTCTTTCCATTGTCTCTGATCGTGTCAAAGTTTTTATGAGTTTATTTTGGAAATAACTTTTTGGTTTGCAAGGGACTACTCTCCTACGTGGTACCGCTTGTCACCCAGACCGATGGCCAAATAGCAATTGTGGATCAGGCCTTGGAATCTTACGTACGTTGTTTCATAAATGGCCAGCCTCACCACCCGTCATGTTGGCTTCATTACCATTTACTTTTAATAACACTTCCACTCACCTCTCCACTAAGATGACCTTATTTCAGGCTCTTTATGGGCGACTTTCCCCTTCGTTACTTCGCTTAGGCCACAATAGTACTCCTGTCCTGTTGATTCCATGTGATAACTTTTACTGCAACGTGATGCTATTTTGGATGATTTACAGTTTTATTTGTTGAACTCCCAGCATCGTATGAAACTCTCCGCTGACTCAAAACGTCAGGATGGTAATTTAACAGTAGGAGATGTGGTGTTCCTTAAACATTAGCCATATAGGAAGCAATCTTTGGCACGATATCCTTGTGACAAGCTGGCTGCTTGGTTTTTGGCCCTTATCCTTGTGACTCAAACCAGATGAAAATAGGTCAGAATAGGATGCGCGGGGCGGGTAGAAGCCCGCTGGGCGCGGAGCACCTGCTGCCTTGGTGCGCGAGGCGCGGAGAACTCTGCGGGGTGCGGAGTACGTTCTGTCCAAAAGCGCGGGGCGCGGAGAACTATGCGGGGTGCGCATTTACGGTTACTCTTCACGAAAGTTACCTATTTTGGCCGGTTATTTTATGTTTAGTTATGTAATAACTTCTCTTATTGGGGCACTAATATAAATACCCCATTTTAGAGTTAGAGCAAAAAAGAATTCACAAAATTTAGAGAGATCACAAGAGAGCCATTTTTCTTTGTGAATGAGAGGTTGATTCATCTTGTAAATCTTTGCAGTTCATAGTGAAATTGTTTGATCTTGGTGCCGGTGGGACGTAACTATCACATTGATAGTGAACCACGTTAAATTTCTTGTGTCGTTTCTTATTATTTTGTTTGAATCTTTATTGTTTCATTATTGTTTTTCGATCTTGGCTTCCGCTGTCGCACAACAATTGGCATCAAGAGCTCAGGTTTAGTCCTTGGAAGAGTCTTTTGAGTGAAACAATGGTGGGAGATTTAACAATTAGAATTGAGAAGTTTAACGGGAAAAACAGTTTCGGGCTATGGCAAATAAAGATGAAGGCTTTGTTGAAACAGCAGCAGATTTGGCGTCCGTTGGCTCCAAAGAGTACTACTGCGGGGTCGGAAGACGGACTAACTGACGGGCAATTAGCAGTAATGGAGGAAAAGACTCATTCTACCATTTTGCTGAGTTTGGATGATCATATCATCACGGAGGTTGCTGATCAGGGGACGACAACAAAATTGTGGCTGAAATCGGAATCATTGTATATGATAAAGTCACTGACCAACAAGCTGCTACTGAAACAACGGTTATTCGGCCTTCGTATGCAGTCAGGTACTCTCTTACGGGATCATCTAGAAAATCTTAATTCTGTTTTATTGGATTTGCGTAATTTAGATGTTAAGATAGATGATGAGGATGCTGCGTTAATTTTGCTTGTGTCTGTGCCATCTAGTTTTGTAAATTTTGTTGAGTCGTTTGTGGTAGGCAAAGACTCGTTGACCCTAGAAGAAGTGAAAGCAGCATTTCACACTAGGGAGTTGCGTCAAAAGGCGATTGTTGATAACGAAGGTAGTGGTAGTGGGTTATTTGTTAAATCCGGGAAAAATTCTAGGAAGAAAAAGTGGTTTAACTGTGATAACAATGCTGAGACGGGTACTGGTGATAGTATGGATGGGTCTAGCAACACTAGGAGAATTACCTGTTATTACTGTAAAGAACCAGGACATTTTAAGTCTAAGTGTCTTAAATTAAAGAATAAATCTCAAGCCGCTGTAGTTCAAAGTAAACAGAATAAGAACTATGATTCTGAGGAAGACTTAGCATTGGTCGGTTGTGTAGAGTCTAGGGAATCGTGTGATTTTTGGGTTCTTGATTCGGGTTGTTCGTTCCATATGAGTCCTCGTCGAGATTGGTTTGATACTTATGAGTCCTGTTTTGGAGAGTCAGTTATGGTTGGTAATGGTGCTTCATGTGAGGTAGTAGGTATCGGTTCTATGAGACTACAGACTGTTGATGGGAGAAGGTTGACTTTGACCAGAGTGAGGCATGTTCCTGCATTAGGGAAGAATTTGATTTCAGTTGGGACCTTGGATGATTTGGGGTTTAGTGGAAAATTCCTTAATGGGGATTTGAGTGTCTTTAAGGGTTCGAAATTGGTCCTTAGGAGTATTAAGGAGAGATCCTTGTATGTCTTTCAAGGTGTTACACTGCTTCGTTCTGCTGTTAGTGCTTCTACTTGTCACCGGGAGATTATTGCTCAGGATAGACAGAGTCATATGGGTGAGAGTAGAGAGTTGGTTATGTCCTCTGGGAATGTTCATACGTGTGTCAAGGAAACTTATCTTGAGGTTGACAAGCATCAGGTGTTTGAAGTTAAACACGGGTTGAAGCTTGGGATTGAAGCTCAGGTTGGTGATGACAGGTTGTATAGTAAGAAGATTGGTTGGCTACAATGGGACTATTGTTTTTATGAGTTTGCTATGTTCTGTGTTTTAGGTATTTTGAGGCATCATACCTATGGGATAACACCACTGCAGAACGGTGTTACAGAACTAGTAAATTGGGTCTTGGCTAGTAGAGTTTGGTGCATGCTCTTTGGTGCTTGGCTTAGGAGGAGGTACTGGGTTTGTTTGTTCATTCGGGGTCTACACACAGGAATCGACTTGAACAGTTTGTGTGTGATATGGTGTTTTGGGTATTGAACTATCTCATGTTGGAAGTCTTGTTTTGGCTCAAATGTGCTATTGGGTATTTTAAAGCTTCTGTTGATGGTGATAGTGGTACTGATTTCGAGGTGGAGTATGAGGTTGATTTCTCAACCATATTTGTTCAACCCCGGATTGGTTTTGTTGATGCTGTTCCAGGTATCTCGCGATCTGTGATTTCTTTAACTGTCTTTAACTCTGTGGATAGTGTAAAGGAGTCGTTACAGGGAACATCCCATCAGCGTAAAAGTTTTCGTAAGAAGCCTATATGTGTTATTACGGAATCTAATTGGTTGATTGTTGTTTTGATTGCTATAAGTGTGGTAGGTTATGCATCGAGTCTTGTGGGTATAACAAGGTTGGTAGCCGCTTTTGTGGAGTCACTTGAACCTCTAACTTATGAGCATTGTTTAGAGTATAGTAAGCTAGCGCAATGGCTTGCTATGACTGTATGTGTGAACAGTGTTTGGGAACTATTTTGGGTACTAATTGGGAGGAAGATTCTAGAGTCTTCGTGTTATTGGTACTATAGGTTTTTCATGAAGCTGCATAATTATCCATCTGTTGTGGTTATGTTTATTGTCATGAAGTTTGTGACCTATGTTGATAGACTGGTAGTGTTGCTCATCTCATTTATGTCACCTCAATTTGAGGTTGAGCGTGTCTACATGTCTGGAGTTCCGGTTTGGTGTTTGAAGTATGCTATGATGTGTATTTGTTTTGTGCATGCCATTAGTGTCATTTGCAGGTTTGTGACTCAACCTGGGTGGGACACTGGCAGGTAGGGAGTTGCTCTCTCTATGGGTTATTTGAGTCGGCTGTTGTAGTTCTTGTGTACTGGAATGATGTTGGGTGCTTGTGTTTGTTGGTTAATAGTTGGATTGGTATCACTAGACTTGGTTTTGATCTTGCTTTGGACGGTTTCGTGATAAGTTGGGAGTCGTATTTAGGGTCTTCGGTAAATGTGAAGATTAAATACATGACTTTAACTTCTGTTGCAAAGGGGGTCTTTGTGTTGTCTGGTCTTAGTGATGGTTCAATGTGATCGACCTGTTTTTGACTTCGGTGTACGTTGATTTTGTGACATTTGATCATGTACTTGATGTTGGTGAGAAGCACAGTGTGGTCAGGTTTCATTTAGGGGTACATACAAGAAGGTGGAGGTGAAGAAGGTAGGATATCCTGACAATCCTACGGGGTTCTTTGCTATGCTGGCTTATATGGTTTAGGCCCTTAGGGGCGGTGATGAGAAGCTGCAGGAGGAGGTGTGTTAGTCTCTAGGTGGAGCTTGCTCATGGACTTGTGATGCAGGTGGAGAATTATGAGTGATTATACTTGGAAACGAGTATGTTGATAGGTCTTGGTTAGAGACTTATCGTGATGGGTCTTGGTTGAAGACTTATCGGGATATTTGGCTTTAGCACAAGTTTTGCATCGGGTTTTTTGGCTTGAGATATGTTCACTATGTGTTGATCAGATCGTTTGTTGAATACGAGTTTTCGTCAAGGTGGAGATTGTTGAGTATAAGTGACTCAAACTAGATGAAAATGGGTCAGAATAGGATGCGCGGGGCGCGGAGCACCTGCTGCCTTGGTGCGCGGGGCGCGGAGAACTCCGTGGGGTGCGGAGTACGTTCTGTCCAAAAGCGCGGGGCGCGGAGAACTATGCGGGGTGCACATTTACGGTTACTCTTCACGGAAGTTACCTATTTTGGCCGGTTATTTTATGTTTAGTTATGTAATAAATTCTCTTATTGGGGCACTAATATAAATACCCCATTTTAGAGTTAGAGCAACAAAGAATTCACAAAATTTAGAGAGATCACAAGAGAGCCATTTTTCTTTGTGATTGAGAGGTTGATTCATCTTGTAAATCTTTGCAGTTCATAGTGAAATTGTTTGATCTCGGTGCCGGTGGACGTAGCTATCACATTGATAGTGAATCACGTTAAATTTCTTGTGTCTTTTCTTATTGTTTTGTTTGAATCTTTATTGTTTCATTATTGTTTTTTGATCTTGGCTTCCGCTGTCGCACAACAATCCTCATGTAGGTGTTGTAGCTTATCAATTGCCTTACCCCTCGAGAGTAAAATACATCCTATTTTCCATATTTCCCAATAGAAACATTTTCATGGGTCTGTTTTATTCCTACTTCAATTCCTTCCCAAATTAGTTCTGCCCTTGAGTTGGATACTGAACCCGTAGCTGTTTGGGCATTCGTCTTGCTGAAGTACTAATTCAGTGGCATGGGTTGCCTAGTTCTGATGCTGCTTGGGAGCATTGTCAGAATATCCTATCCTAGTTCATTTCCCTGACTTTTGCCTTGAGGACAAGGTGAAGCCTTTTGGGGCAGGTAATTTAATGGATTCTAGTAGTACGCCAAACCCAGCTCAGAGAGGTTCAAGGCCAGCTATATGTTACACCTACAGCCGTAGGAAAGGAAATCAGGGTACTTGATCAGTTGCTTCTAGAAGGGTATAATAAAGCTACCCAACTGGGCAAGTTTGTTATACCAGCTGCAAGGTTGTTTTGCATTCTGTTATGTAATGGGTACTTAGGGGAATTGCATATCTTAGTAGATTCTGCTTATGTATATAAAGGGGGCTGTGTGTATGATCTCATTCATGCTTGTATTCACAATTGTGTTCTTACACGCTAGGGAGCTACTGAACCGCTTGATCAGGGTGAGTTCTCTGCTCATCTAGCTAAATAATACTACAAGCTTTCCCTCTTCTCATCCTTCTTTTCTTTCTCTATTGTTCTGCTATATTCTCTGATTCTTGAGTATAATCTGTCCATTGCCCAGGCATTACAGATTCATGCTTTTCCCGGTTTCTTGTTTGAGTTCCAATCAATCTTACAAGAATTTTATGTGCTTTCTGAAACCAACCTTAGCATTATAAGTTGGGTCTGCACAAAATTGCATCACACCAGAAGCTGGATTTTGATGATGAATTTTAGTATCTTTTACATGAAATTAATGGCTTTGCTCGATACATTTGGCAAACTAGAAGGTTGATGTGATGTTCTTGTTGATTTATTATGTAGCGACAAAGTATGTTAGCAAAATCTTATTGATAAACCACGAGTCAACTATTAAGTTTATTCTTAGTTTTAAAAAGCACTAGACGTACTAGAGCACACAAGGTCCCTGGAGCTTAAGCGGTAAGCACAAGTGAAAGCGCTGGCTTTTTTTAGGCGAAACACTATTTTTAAATTCTTTATTGACGTATTAAAAGTTTGATGAAACTGTAACAATTATCAGAAACTGAAGGCAGAAGGGGAGTAAAATTTCAAATAAGGGTTATAGATTTTGGATTTTGAGGGTTAATTTGATGAAATAAAATCTATTTTTCAGCGAATTTTGGTTGCTTCAAAGTATAAGATCTTGATCATAAGTAAATCAAAACACCAGTCTGTTACCACAATGTCATTGACTCCCCATCTAGGTAGGGTTAGGAGGGGTCGGATGCATGCAATCTTGCCTTTGATAGTGATAGTAAAGAGATTGTTTTCGATTGACCCTTGGTAGCAAACATTATCTTCACATAAACAATAAGTGCACAAGATCTAATGAGCCATTTATATAGTTAATTATACTCCGAAACTAAACAAACCATTAATTTTTCGCCCCACTGCAATAAGGGACTCAAATATTCTCTTTCCTCTTCTACTAAAAAGGAAAAAAAGAACACTTCTGTTCATAAAAAAAAAGCGTAGCTAAAATGGAGCTCGACACCAACGTTTTTCAGCTTCAATTTGTGAGCCTTGGTGGGTCTTGAGCTTAAATGAGCTTAAATTGCACTCTTAAAAATCTGAGAGTATAGTTTTATTTATTTATTTTTTTTTGAGAGAATATGAGAGTATAATTAAGACTGTTTCTTGTTGGTCTGTTTTTTAAAGATACCAGGAAACTAAAATTTAAATGAAAAATTAATTTCAAAACCTTATGTGGGAACCTGTGAACCTGTGAGGCACATATTCATGCTGCCTTATAAAGATTGGTTTCCATTTAAGCGATTTTTACAAGTGTGTCAGTTTATGTCAATTTGATTGAAGATTGAATCAGAAATGAAGTCTGTTAGAACTAACAAATCTGTATCATTATATCATGAATCATGATACTCTCCTTTGCTAGAATCGAATTAGATTCTCACTTGTGTTACTAATGCTGCTTGTGATTTTCTTGCTGTGAATTGTCTTGTAAAATCCTAGTTATTTGGGTGGTTTTAGAGGACTTCTTAGTGCTTACACATCAAGTCTCATGCAAAATTAATATGTTTGTCTTTTTCTTTTTATATTTACTGTAATGAGACCATCAATCTGTCTGTTCAGTTCCAGTTTGTTGTAGTTTAGGAATATCAGGATATGCTACTGACTCTTTAGACCTGGTAGTTTCTACAACTATGTAGGCTGAGAAACAAATATAGTTTAATCGTTTGACTCTATATAAAGAACCAGCAGTCATAGCACACATAGTTGTATGGCTGTCTGATTTGCCTTTGAACGTCCTGCATAGCATGAAAATAAGCTTTAAGTGCAGTCTGTAGAAACTTTCACTGTAATTAGGTGCTGAATTTTGGCTTTTGCGAGTACAATTTATAAAAATATGAGCTTGATTAAACCTTGGAGGTGACATTTTGGAGTTGTGCTGGCAAAACTTCTTTTCACAATTCAGTTGTGCTAGTTTACTCCGTTTAGGTTGCATGTGTTGAACCAGGGTGTGCTGCTCAGACCTTTCATGTAACATGAGATCTTGATAGATCATTTTGATTTTTGAAAAAGAAAAGGAAATGGCTGAGAGTGACACTTGAATGAGTGGTTGACTCCAAGAACCTGGCTATGGTTGATTTTTAGGGGGCCAAGTTTGAGGAATGTCAATTTCACATTAATGTGCTCAGTTTTGTTTGAAATTTCTGTGTTTTAATAGTAAACAGATGTATTGATTCAGGTTTCCAGAGTCGAACAGCTACATGTCTTCTTTGTAATAGAGGGGGTATAGTTTGTCGTTTAGAATTAGTAGTATTTGTGCTGTCCAACTGTTTTAAGATTAAAATAGTAGTAGTCCTAGATGCCTAATTCCCTGAAAGCTTTCTGGTACACAGCTAATAACTTAATAAGCTCTTTCAATATGCATTGTATTTTTTTCCACTTTTGGTTATGAGAACTTTTCCCAATCAAAATGGATCAGACCATCATGCTAAAAGCCAAGGATTAAAACACCATAAAGCCTATGCCTGAAACACATGAACTCAACACATGTTAAAGCCAAGGATTAAAACACCATAAGGGTTAAAATTAGAGAAGTGCACAACAGACTTGACCCAACTTCAAAAATGACCTCACAACAGCCTTGTGAGCGCAAGACTCGACTTTGAGCTCACCAAACGTTCATCAAAGCGAACCCGAAAACATACTCGAATTGAATTTACTCCTATATTTGTAATTGTACCAACACATCATAAAGAGCTCTAACAACACCATAATAGACAGAACATGCCATAGCTAGAACAAACTAACACTGTGTTTAGATAGAGAGAAGTGAAGGAAATGGATGGGGTTGGAAGAATAAATAATCTCTTGTTTGGATAAGAGGGGAGAGATTTGGAGCGAAAACATGGACAAATTTTTTTAAGAATACGATATCTCCTAAAGTGGAAATATATGGAGGGAAAATAATCATTTTCCTTCCGTTTTCCTTTTATTTCCTTCTAGACAAACAAGGTGCACTCTCCCTCATTGTCCCTCCCCTTCCTTTTCCTCCCTTCCCTTCCTTTTTTTTTTCTCTCATAATATGCTATCCAAACATAGTATAACTAAATGTCCATCTCGGTATCTTTGGGCTGTCCGTAGAGCACTCTTGTCAAATACCGTGTAGTAAATTATTCATCATACATTTAAATAGAACGCTGTCCATAGACATGGTATGCTTTACATCAATAAGTAAATGATTAAACTTTGCTAGCCGATTCTGAAGAAGGGATTATGCAAATATACTAATACAACTCTAATTGTTTGACCTTGTCTTACTTTTGGGACTAATTGTTTTTCAGTGAGATAATGATTTTTCAGACTAGAAGTTGGATTATAATTTATAGAATATGAACAGTGCATTTTCTTCTTAGATTGTCTTTTGTTTTGTTTTTCATGTTTTATTTTTAGTCTTGTGATGTTCTGAGATGTTACTATCACAGTGAAAGAACTTGTTCTGTTTCTTTTATAGTTGCTATTATTATTGATACTTGATAGAGCTTCTGAACATAATATTGCTACATATTCAAAGACAGCAGAGAATTTATGGTGGCATCTGTCTCTGGTTTTATTACTGATTTTAAAGCTGATATCCTCATCATTTTTAGTTTGAATTTCAAATATTTATTTATTTTTAACAGATGGTGTTGAAGCCGCCTCAAGTTCTCTTGGAAAAGGAGATTGGAATAGATAGAATTATATGCCCATACTAGACCTTCTATCACATCTACTCCATTAACCAATGCAATCCCTATACAAACAAGGTACTCCCTGTCTTGTATAATCACATAAGTTATAACTTTGATGAGCTAAAGCTTGAAAATTAGTGTTTTGGCCAATCTTATATTCATATTATCGAGATTGGACTTTGACATTGTTATTCTAAATGTTGGCTATTTAATACTTCCTCTGAATTATTGTTTATCAATTGATCTTATTTGGTATATATTTCTCCATTATAGTGTAAAACATAGTCAAATAGGATATTGTTTGTTTCGTCTAGATGCGTATTTTCGTTAAATTAACTTTTTAGAATTTTTAATCATGAGAAATTGAAGATATTAAAGATTAAAATCGTGCATTGAATAGCGTGAAAAACAGAAGTGTAGAAACTATTAAAGCCGGAGGAACTAGACTACTTCGACATTCATTATCACCTTTTATCATTCTACCCTTAGTACCCTCTTCTTCCTTCCTATTTTAATTTTGAGGGCTCATCCTTCTACCTCTTGGAAAATGTTTTGGTATTTTTACTCATCAAAATCTCTTGAAAAAAGGACCACGGATTATGCGATTATCTTCTAATATAGTAGTGATATAGCTTTACCATAAAATCAATTCGTAGTTAGTACTCCGTGATATCCGAGCTTGTCAGTTTGCTATTAGACAATTTATTTCCTATGCTATGTTTGGTGAAGTCATTGAATCGGAGTATTTATAGATAACGTATATATTCCGTATGGTATAGTTTTCTAAATTTATACATGCGGAATTAGTCCTATTTTTATTTTTAGTCCGTCTTTGTCATTGAATATGTTCCATTTTTATTTTTTTTCTGATCCACACGGAATGACTCTTATCTTTTTTATTTTCATTACCTTTTCATTTCATTTCGCCTATTTCTTTCTTCCCGTGTTTCATAACATATATATTTTTTACCTCTTTTACTCGCTTGGTTTGTATTTGGGCCTATTTCATTGGAACAGAGGGAGTTGGATCCTATTTTCTAGGGAGTGAACAGTGATCCTGATTGAGTCCTGAGGGAGATCGCCCATCACAAATTCGTCAAAACTTTTTATGGTTTCCAATGAATATTTTTTTCCTAAAAATTAAGGACAATCTACGAAACTAGGTTCTAGTATTTATTCTTTCTTGCAGGTTCATTGATTGTGATATGGTCTTGCAATTTATTCTTGCTGTCATGAATTTATGACGTATGTTTTTATCTTTTGTATACAAATCTTGTTGGTTCTATTGAAAATCTAATTGGTACTATTTTTGTGGGGCTAAATTTAATATATATTTAGTAATATAATATGTTCTTTTTGAATGAACCAAAAATTTAACACCTTTTGTTTTCCCATGTAGTAAGATGTTAGATGATCATTTTGCGAGCAATAGATAATTTAGTTGGTTGTATGGAGAACTCATTTACCATGAAAGTTCAGGGTCAAGTTAAGAGATATATTTGCCTTATTACTTTCTTCTTTGGCCTGCACTTCTTAGAGAGGTTGGTCTTGCCACCTTTTCTCCATTTGAATTGATATATATAAATGATGAAAATTGAATAAAATGAGCTTTTTTAGAAAAAAATTCTAGAATACGTTTCGGTAAATTTTAATTCCCAAACTAAGCATATTTGTGTTTAGGCCTAAGGTCAAGGGTTAGTCGCTATTATTAACAGCGAACAAAAACATTGTTAAAAAAAGTCAAAATCATTTATTTGCTGTTACTGACGATGAATAAAAGAAAGATAAGTCATAACATTGGAAAGGACAAAAAACAAATGCATGTAAGTAAAAGTGAACAAAATTTTTTTTGACTTTTTTTACCGGTTTTCTTGTTCGCGGTACCCAACCTCAACTTTCACATGAAGATGATCATTTTTAGAATAGAAATTTAATAAATCTTATATTGGAAATTTTTGGAAAATAAGGTTATTGTTTTCAAATTTTCTATAAATAATCACTAAAGATTATATATGATCATTTTTAGATTATATATAGTCAAATAGGAGTATAAATGATCAATTAACATGTTAAAGTAGTCACATACAATCCAAATTTGTCCACAAGCAATATTAACTTATAAAATGTACCTAATTGCAAAATCAATTGTTAAATTTATTTTCACAAATGTTCAATTAGCATATTAAAGTGATTACATAAAATAAAGTTTTTATTACATATAATACAAAAAAAATAATAAAGGTATATTAGTGTTAATAAATTTTTATGTTTTAGATAATACATACTACTAAAAATGATCATATAATAGCTAAAAGTGGTTAAATACAAAATTAAAGTGAACACATAATCAACTACGAATACATATTATATTTTTGATTTTTGAGTGATCATGTGATAATTTTTAAATGAATGATCACTTATAATATACTCCCTTAATGTTCTTTCCATTAGAATATTCTATTTATTATATTCATGTGAGATCTTTTTCAAATGGATAAGGTGTGTGGCACAACAAATGAATACGGAAAATATACAATTTTTTACCCACCCTCTATCTACTATTCATGTCAGTGGAGGCGGAAGGCGGGTATGGGTTGTGGAGGGTGCCTAATTGCATAGGGCTCCAAATTTAAAGGGCGTCTAAAAAATTATACTAGAATAACATACTATTTTAGTAGAGTAATTGGTAAGAGTTTTACCTAATGTATCATTGGTCATATGCGTAAGTAAATCCTATTAATTATGTATTTCTCTTCTTTTTTTATCTATTTCCAAATCAACTCTTTAACTTTCAAATATTTTCTTTTATGTTATTTAATTTATATACACATTCATCAAACATCAATTATCACTAACTTAATTTATAAAATTAATCAATAATTTATTTCTTACTTTTTCAAACCTTCTAATTTTACTCTTTTTGTTAGTAGTCATCAATCTATTACTATTTTTTCTCTTCTATTTTAACATTAGAGATGAAAATTAAATTTTAACAATTAAATTTAATATTTATAAAATTAAAATAGAAATTTTGTTGAGCTTTTATTTATTTCTAATATTTAACATTAAAATTGTATTAAATTTTTATTTTAGTTTGAGAAAAATTTTCTTTTTATTATGAATTAAGGGCCTTAATTTTATAAAATTATGAAAAATTTAACATACCCTCGGAATTATGTGCTCCCCCATGCATGTCGGTAAAACTTTTCACTTTAATTTGTTTATGTTAGCTGCAACTTGTGTGGAAGTTTTTAATTTGTTTGAAAAAAAGTTACATAATCATTAAATATGGTTATGTAAGTGAATACTATTCACACGTGCTTACTGGAACTCATATTTACTATGGAAAAGATTACTTCTGCTACTAATATTTATTTCGTTGTTCAAATATTTCCACAATATATCTTTAAAAAAAATAAAAATATTTCCACAATATATGTAGGTAGACCTGGGAAAACGGTCGGTCGGTCGGGTTTTGGGTCGGATCAATTTCGGTCGGGTCATTTTCGGATCGGATCATTCTCGGGTCGGGTTATTTTCGGGTCGGTCACTTCGGGTTTCATATCGGTTCGGGTTGACCCGACGGGTCATGATTTATAAAATATTTGAAAAAATATTTTTCAAATTTTATTTGTTTTGACAATAGCCGTGCCCATATCTGTATTTTTGACACAAGATTCGTACTCGGCCCGCCCCATATCCATAAAAACGGATCAGGTCCTCGGATACAGGGTGGGTCTATTACCCATCACCATCCCTAATCATGACATACGGTTTTCAAATATAGTTGTTATAATGTGTAAAATAACATTAAATATCTTTTCAATTTTCATGAGAGTAAAATTGGTGAAGGAATACATATTTTAAAGGATTTGTAAGATGCGCGCTTTAGAATAGGGTTATGTCATCCTTTTTCAGAAATATTCGTAAAAATGGTAAAAACGATGTTAAATAGCTTCTCAGTTTACATGCTCGATAGATAGATGAATAACTCAGAACTTATTCGACTTATGGGATACCATTTTTATAAGTATAGATGTTAAATATATTTGGATTTGCATGCGAGGAAAATAGATGATACAACGTCCTTTTTTCGAAGAGAAAATTACGATGTAAAACAAAGCGTTAAATGTTTTTTTTGCATGTTTTTTGAGATATTGTACCAAGTTTTAAGGTTCAAAGGATACACTCAAAATGTTGATAACCTTTAGAAATTAAAATTAAACTTTGAAACTTTTTGAAATTGAGATTTTTATAATAAACTGATGTTGGACCTGTCAAAACGGGTCGATCGGGTCGGTTGTCGGTCGGATCAATTTCGGTCGGGTTATTATCGGGTCGGTCATTTTACGGGTTAAGCCATTTTCGGGTCGGTCGGTTTCGGGTTTTTTCGGTCGATTTTCGGATTCATTTTCGGGTCGGATCAATTTTTCCCAGGCCTATATGTAGGGTATAATCTTAATTTCGGGTATAGCTTCAATCTACCTATTATTAACAGATATTATTAAATACTAATAGAATTCAATCTACCAATGATAAATATGTTTTATTTGTCTATATATATTGTGGTAAACTATCTACTAAGTGAACAGTTTTTTATTCACTGTTAGACGATATCAATGTTAGAGTATATATAATATCAGCTGGTCTTGGGCGAGATCGTTTCAAATTGAGACAAGAGAGTGCGCCGGCCCAATTTACGCGTTACAAGCTTTCTCTCTTTTTTCATTTTCTGGCATTTTTCAATTTTAATCTTAAAGGTATCAATTTTGACCTTAAAGATATCAATTTCAACGTAAAGTAGTACTTAAACATATCAATTAAAGTAAAAATTTCAATTTGAACCTACAAGTGATTACTTTTGACGTTAAAGTGATCAATTTCTACCTAATATAATTAACAGTGATAAGTATTGAATTGTATGTTATGTAATTCATTTATCATCTTTATAATTGATATAGTTAACATCATAATAGAAACAAGATATGGTCATAATTGATGCATGCTTGGTAATAATTGACAGTGGTAAGTATTGAATTGTTATGTTGTTATGTAGTTCATTTATTTTGTTTATAGTTGATATAGTTAACATTATAACAGAAACAAGATAAGGTTATAATTGATGCATGATTGGTAATAATTGATATTGTTAAGTTTAACACTTACAGTTACATTGTGTTTTTTGTATTGAATTCTTGTATTGTTTTTTTTAGTTTCTGATATTTATACTTTTAATATGTAAACTGATACTATTGATAGTATTTTTTATCATTTATTTGTTCATCCATGGAATGATAAAATAATACTCCCTCGTATTCAAAATTATTGTCCACTTTGGGTTGGACACAGATTTTAAGAAAATGGTAATTGGGGTATTTTAAGTGATTATAATAATTATAAAGGTGGTAGTTGGGGTATTTAAGTGATTATAATAATTGAAAATGTGGTAGGTGGGGTATTTTAAATAATATAAGTTGGGGTAGTTGGGGGTATTTAGGTAAAAAATCTTTGCCAAAAAATAGAAAGTGGACAATTAGAGTGAATTGACTAAATAAGAAAAATGAAAAATAATTTTGAATAGGAGGGAGTAATATTTTATTAACTTCATTCTCAAATTGTGAAACAGAACCATATTTAGGTAGAAATTGATCAGTTTAACGCTACAATTGATAACTTATATGTTCAAATTGAAAATTTTACTTTAATTGATATGTTAAGTACAATTTTACGTTGAAGTTGATGTCTTTAAGGTCCAAATTGAAAAATGTCCAGGAAATGAAAAAAAAAACCAAAAAATGGAAATCTGAAAGGCAAAGTGCGCGCGTGTAGTATACGCGTCTAACAATTGGCCGGCCCAGATCTCGTCTTAGAATAGGACGGTCTCATCCAAGTTTTTGAAATATAACATATCCTGGGGCTTCAACCAAAAGTTTAAGTTGATAGTTGAGACTTCGAAATAAGTTATATATATACTCTAACACTCCCACCAAAATGATCGGTCGGATAGGTTTCAAGTCGAATTAATAAGAGGTCTATACTTATGTTTGTGACCAAAGATATAGTATATTAGCTAAATCGTAAATGTTATAAATATATTGGATCGATTCTATATTAGTATTGCAATGGTATTTAAAACAAAATGTAAGTTTTTGAAATAAAGCAATATATTAGAGTTAAAATAATTAGGGTATACATCAAAAGGAAAATAACAGTTTTCTTAATCTTTTGTAATAGGTTGAGGAAGAGAGACTACAGAAACAAATAGAAGGTCTAATGACACATCATGAATATAGATACATTTAGGTCAATTAAATCGATCTGGGAGACAGTATCATAATGCATGTTATTTGCTGATGATATTGTGTTGCTAACAGAAACTAAAGAGGAAGTTAATAATAAATTGGAAGAGTTGAGGGCAATTATAAAAGTTAGAGATTTGCACATAAGTCGTTCGAAGAAAAAATATTTGCGATGCGACTTTAGTGGGACATGGTCGATAGGGAGCCAGAGGTGATCATTGGTGAAGAAGTTGTTGTTAGTACGACTAAGTTCAAGTATTTGGGATCGGTTATTCTGAGCACTAGGGAGATTGATAGAGATGTTACTCATCGTATACAAGCGGGTTGGCTCAAATGGCGAGCGGCCACCGGGGTACTATGTGAGAGGAATTTTCCAAGTAGATAAAACGTAAAATTTATCTAGTCGCAATCAAACTTATTTTGTTGTATGGGACAAAATGTTGGCCGTAAAGAAAACTTTTGAACATAAGATGGCAGTCAGAAAAATGCGTATTATGAGGTTGATGTGCGGTAACACAATGATGGATAGAATCAGAAATCAAGAGTTTAGTGAGAAATTAGGGGGTCACACCTATTTATGCAATGATGCGTGAAAATAGATTGAGATGGTTTAGGCATGTGTAGAGTAAGACTTCAGACACCCCCGTGCAACGGATTGAAAGTGGAGGGTAAGAGAACTCGAGAAAGATCTAAGAAAACGTGGTAGGAACAAATAAAGAATGATTTGCATGGCTTCTCTGAGGACCTGACCAGAGATAGGAATAGTAGGAGGCGCCTTATACATGTTTTAGACAACTGATACTATTTCGCTTTCTAGTTGGTGTTCTTGTTTTTACATATGCCTTTTATATCATTTTTATTGTTTTTACCTAGTTTCTTGTATGTTTTTGTTTACTTATTTGAAGACCTTTCTCGAGCCGAGGAACTCTTTGACCGCACTCTCCTCTATGGGTATGAGCTGCAGTCGTTCTTTTCTCCCTAGACCCTGATACATTGGGTATGATATGATGATGATGATGTTGTTGTTGTTTACTCATAGGAGTGTTTTATTTTTTTTTCCTATTTTTATGAGGATTTATCTGTGAATCTTTCTCGAGTCGATGGACTATTTAGCCGCATTCTCCTTTGTGGATATGAATAGCCGTCGTCCTTTCCTTTCCAGATCCTAATCACGTATCAATTTCTACTTTATTTGAAATTTTGTTATTTTGATATAGGTAAAATAGGAAAAATTATTTAAAATGCGTGAATGAGAAGAAAAAAAAATTAAATTTATAGAAAAGAATTTTAAAAGTGTTTTGAGTCATTTACAAAATAAAAACGTAACAACTAACAAATCTATATATTGAATGAAAAAAATAAATATGCAAATTATTTGGGACAGATAGAAAAAAATCCACGCGACAAAAGAACCTTCAACTAAAACCTAAAATTGCATATTTTCCTTTTTTTTTTGAAAAAAACAACTGCATATTTACACAATAAAATCAACCAGATTGTTCTTGTGAATTTGCACTTTCAATATTTATAATTTGATATCAAACAAACAATCACCTATAATAAATTTTAATTAAATTAAATACAATCTATAGACTATATAGAACTTTAAAATAGAGAAAACAAAACATTTACCTTACGTAAAGAAAAAACAGTTCATCTTGTATGGCATCGTCTCAGCATGAGACGGACTCGTAATTACTTATTTTTGTAATTGATCACTTTAAAATCATAACTTATCATTTTAACACACTAAATGTATATAAATCAGCCCAATAGATTGTTAAGGAATCAACTCAACCATCAGCTTAAGTTGATGGTTGAGGCCCCATGATATGTTATACTTATATATACTCTAACACGTCCCCTCACACGAGAGCCAATTGGACTAGAAGTGTGGATGCAGCACAGGACCTCATTATACCTGGCGCTAATTATTCCACTTTAAATGAGGGGTGATTGAAATAGGAACCCGTGACTTCTTGTCACTTGTCACATTGACTCTAATATCATGTCAAGGAACCAACTCAATCAAAAGTTTAAGTTGATAATTAAGATCTCAGGATATGTTATATATACTCGGAGGTAGTTTTCAATTTTGGAAGATCTACTTTTTATCATCAAATTTATATGTGGTTTAATTTTGAAGACCAAAGCAAGATATTGTTAGAAGTAACATATATTCCATTCCTCCTAGTTGTAATAAATGCAACTTTTAACTCATTCTTTTATAATTCATATACAGATATACTAGTCTTCTTGTAGTTTCCTAGCTAGATGTTATAAATTTCACTCGTTAATCTATCACTTATGGCCCTTAATAATATTCATTGCAAATATAAGTAATTTGCATGGAAACCCGTATAATGTATGGATTTTTAAATATATTGATATTTTAATAAAATTTTAGACTAATAAAAATATTTGATGAAGGTTCGTAATAAAAGTGTTTACATATGTATATTATAATTGAAAAAGAATTAAATATTAGAAACCCAAAATGGGTTGTTAATAAAAATTTTATAGGTTTTGAAACACTTGTTTTATACTACATTCTCAGTACGATGTCATATTTCACCATCCTTGTCGGCTATGAGAATTCTTAATTTTATCCTGCTAGTTTATAAATGGCAACGTAAAATAATCCATGACAAAAAACAGGCTTAAGTTGGAACATACCGACATGTGATAATGTTTGTCTTTGACTTTTTATGTTCTCCTGTCACTCTGAATTTCTTGAATGTAATTTAAAGTCATGGTTATTCTAGAAAAGATTCAGATAGGAGAAATGATATGACCAAAGAGTTGGAGTGGCCATATGGGGCTACTTATACTGTAGTTTATACCATTAAAGTGTTAATACATTTTTACTTTTAAAAAGAAATAATCACATTATAGAAAAACCAGAAAATATTTTTAGTTGATTGATTTTTATTGTACTATATTTTGTAGTTAAGATAGTTTGATTGCCTACACACTGATTTGTAGTTGGCTGATTTTTTTGCATTAATTTATTGTTTTCAAGATAGTCTAACAATGTAAATGATTGATTTTAATGATTAATTACATGAATTTTATGTCATTTCATTCAATAAATTACAGTACAATTGGAATGGATGAAATTCATCACCCATTATAATTTTCTAAACTGTACATTTATATATAAAAGTGTAATGAAATAATTGTGATTTATTGAATCCATTAATGTATAAATTTTTCTAAAACTACAAATGCGTATATATGGTAAGTCAAAATTGCAAATTAGTCAAATTTCATTAATATTGTCCAATGAAAAAAAGACAAATGACATGCTTACAATCAAACTGTCTTTTGGTATTATACAATAGAATTAATAGAATATATGACTAGTATAGGTTCTCATACAATAGTTCAACAGTTTATATTCCCTCCTATTCATCTTAAGTGTCTCGTTTACTTTATGCACTTATTCGATCATTAATATATCGAGTTATGTATAATTAAAAATTATAAAAAGTTAATATTAATAATCTTTATATCGAAACGAATCAAATAAGATCCCAAACGACTATGTTTTAACTTATAATTAATAATAAAATGTAATTTAAAAGTGATAGATGAATAGTGTCTCAAAAGTAAATGGAACACCTAAGGTAAATAGGAGGGAGTATAATTTTTATATTTTGATTTTATTTTATTCACTTGTTAATAACAAAATAAAAAGGAAATGACAATGTAATTAATGAATAAATATATGAATCTTTAATAAATACAATTGATCAATATATATATATGTAAATACTCAATATCATATATATATGTATTGCACCTATATGTCATTTTTCTAAATGAATACAATATGTATGATAGGTTCGTTACATGCATGTATCAAATGCATTGTTCTATATTGATTGTGTAAATACTTAGCTCCTTAGGTGTCTATTTTATGGTTACACATAAAAGATTTAGTAGAATAATATAATTAATTCTATTATATACTACTCCTTTCGATCTTATTTGTTCTTTCACTATGGGTTTTTCACAAATATTAAGGTAGATAAAATCTTTCGGTAGTAGTGGACATTATTTTAATTAAATAGTAGTGTGAAGTAATGATTGTATTGAAAGTATGAGAGAAAAAATAATTAAATAATAGTGTGAAGTAATGATTGTATCGGAAATATGAGAGAGAAAATAATTAAATAGTAGTGTGAAGTAAGGAAAATGGGGGTTTAAGGGGTAAAAGTGGGATAAAAACTTTCCAAAAATATAAAGTATTCTAGAGTGAAAGAACTTTTGAAACTACAGTGAAAAAACTTAAAAGAACATGAGTATTATTCATTTCAATTGTCATGTGTAATCATAAAATATTTACATTTATTAATTTTTCCACAAATTATAATAGTATAAACTTAATCACCATTCACATAAATATATAAAAAGATATTGATCATTTGTTTAAGAAACTCAAGTAAATAAATATTCCTTAATCTTCTTAAATTTTTATTTAGGTATAAATAATTGATGTTAATTGTTATATAATCTCTTAAGTGTGAGTGATTTACCTAATTGGGGTTGAAAAATAAAATAATTTCAACTTTAGTGTTCTTTAAAAAATAATTCCCAAAATGGTGTTCATATAATAAAATAGTTTTACCAAGCTACATTTTTTTGGTTTGGTAATTCCAAACCTGCAAAAGGATAAAATTGTTTTGTCAAGCAAATATACGCGTTAAAAATTTTTTAAAAATCCCACGAGTCTTACAGAAAGAGTAAAATATCCCAAAAAAATACTTCAACATACAACCAAAAATTTCAATCAAGTGCAAAAGCCAAAATCAATAAAGATGTTTGTCGAAGATGACGTATCCTTGTGACCTGTTTTTAGTATCATCTTTGTGATCTATCATAGAAAAAATCAAGTGTAAAAAATAATACATTGAATATTGTAACACTTTAACATTACACATACATTGAAGAACATGTTTTCTTATTATGACCTTTTTTATGAAAAATGCTACAAGTGACCTTCCCTCGTATCGAGTCATCCATCTCGTTCCGTAAACGTTGGGATTTGGGTCGTCCTTTGGTTCGTTTGAGACTAACATCAACAATTATTTTTGGTCCATTGTATGGCGCCCAATAGTCTTTGTCAGGATTTAGAACAATTTTACAGACTAAAAAAATCACAATTAGAACAGTGGACTGCGGCGATTGGTATAGGTAGCGGCTGTGGTAGGAAGCCGACGGTTGGCGTGGATGGCGGTTGTCGTTGGTCTTTTCAAGTCTCCCTCATCAGTTTTACAGATTTTTAGTTTAGGGGTTTAAGAAAACTAATAAGCTTTTGGAATTGGAATTGGAATTGAAATAAATTTAGTCTTGGTTTTAGTTTTGCTTGGGAAATAATTAATAGGTTTGGAACTTCCCAAACCACAATCAAATAGAGTTAGTTAATTTTTTTCTTAATGAACACTAGTTTGGGAAATAAATTTGATGAGCATTATTTTGAGAATTTTTTTATTTTCCAACACTACTTAGGCAAACCATTCCTTAAGTGTATCATAAGTTAATTTAGCTTTAAGTTTAATTTAGGAAAATGAAGTGACATATATATAATAAATATCAATAATCCTACTAAATACTTAATTCATTTGACAAAGTTTCAAGATTTTTGTCATCGCAACGCCTTCAAATGTTTATTGATCAAAAATAAGAATTTCTATATTCTCAGCTTTCACAAAGTACAAATTCTGTGAAACGTTGAAATTTCTTTGTCCATTAAATAACCTTTTTACAGACTTTTTCTATTACCTTATTTCTTTAATCTTTTATATATCATAATTATATAAAAAATAAAAAAATATACATAAGTTAAATGACTATTTACTTTCGCTCGTTTCTAGTTGCACCATTGTGCTTTTAATATGTGAGAGATATTACTGCGAAAAATGGTACAACTGAAATAGCCGGGAAACATTTATTTAAAAAAGACTTCAAAATATGAAAAAAAAAAAAAAAAATTAAGCACCCACGTCCAAATTTTTAAATTGCACAATTAACTTTGCATTGAATCGGGTCATAAAGCTTAGTGTGTTAATTATATTAAAATTGATTATATTAATTTTAATATTTTATTACATAATTAATATGGTTGAGACACATCCCTTACATATTGACATTAAAGTAATAAAATATTTATTATTGCGTAAATTAATCTCGTTTAGACATGTCCAACTCTATAGCATCGATTTAGAAGGTTGTCGTTAGGCCTGTGCAATGGGCTGGACCCCCATTGGAGCCCCTGATCCGACCCTTTATAATAAGGGTTGTATACGGAGCGGGTTGTAAAAGGGTTGGGCTGAAAACTAATCTTTTAAAAATATGATAGAAAAGGGTTGGATAAGGGTTTTAAAAAGGGTTGTTAATGGGCTATGTGAATTAAAAATAAATGGGTTGTGTCAACTAAATTAAAGAAATAACTTACGATTAGCATTTTAAACTTAGTGGATCCAGTTGAAAATTGTATTCCATCAAAATTGTATTCCATCATTATGTCTAAACTATTTTAACTCTTTCATCTAATTCCCAAACTCTCTCATCATTCTAAACTTATGAACCCTAAAACTTCCCCCAAAATTATAAACTCTAAAAATAAATTTCCAAATCAAAAACCTGAAATTAATTTTTCAATCATACGATTATCTCTTTGATCTTCATCGAAAATAAATACATCTTTCTAATGTCGGTCTTAGTGGTTCCACTTCTTGTTCATCATCATTATTAATTTCTTATTGATTCATAAACTGATTCTTTCTGATTTTTGTTTGGTATTTGATAATGAAGAAGGATTATGGGTATTAACTGTGTTTTTGGGTTGATTTGATGATGGATTAATGATGATTATTACAGGAGAACTCTGTTGATATGGTTTTTGGAGGTGAGAAATGAAGTGGGAGGAAATGGAAGTAGGAGAGAAGAAGATGGATTGTATTTAATTAATGATTTAAAATAATAAGAAGCATTTTAGAAACGAATAAAAAAATAACAGTGATTGTGAACTGTGTATTGTAAATACAACTATGTCCAAGAAAATAAATGGTTGGGCCGGGCCGGGCCGTGTTTGATGAGCCCAACCCGTTCAAAGCCCATTTTAAATTTAGTAAAGCCCGGCCCAATCCGGCCCATTTATATTAGAACCCGTATCCGACCCGTTGCACAGGTCTAGTTGTCGTCGCTAGACCGTCGTCCCCGTCCACTTAGCGTTCAAACGGCAAGGCAATGTGTCATCACCTTTTTTTTATTTTTTTTTAGTATGGTGAGACACAAGATAAACTCAAACCTTTTTTTTTTTTTTTTTTTTTTGCATGCACATGTTACCGTAGTTTATAATGAAGCGCAGGGTAATAAAGAATGAAAGTTTGAGAAATTACTATCATAAATAAATAAATGGGTGAGAGTTAAGACATTAATTTTAGTCCCTTTCCTTTCCTAACCATATATACTCTAAATTAATTCTAATACTAGCTAGGAGTTAGTAAGAAGGCGCGTTAAACATTATACTTCTATAAGATTTCTTAGGTGTTAAATATCAAACTTTGGTATATACTAAGGCGAATTTAGTATACTAATATTGTGTTAAACCCACTATGTTGAACTAACTTGATTATAAGTTTATATATTACACAATAAACATTGATATGGTGATTAATCAAATGGTCTGAAACATTATATAGGCTTTGTTGTGATGGTTAGTCTCATATCAATGAATTAAAGATGATGCGCACATTTGTAAGTTCTTGGAGCCCTTTTTCCTATAGTCATATGATTTAATTTTGAGATAGTGTCTCTTTGGCGTATAAATTATGTGCAGATTATGTCTTTTCGATTATATGTTGACATTGATAATAAATCCAGCTCAACTTAACATAGGCGGCCTTGAGAATATATTTTCTCATCCTTAAACAACTACGTTTATAGAAGAAAAAAAAAAGTGTAAACCCAACTTTTTGCCTATGATTAAATGCATGGTCGTGTGTGCATAAATATCCTTCTCCCTTTGCCCCCCAACACCCACATACACCAAATCTCTATACATTCCATCTTCATCTTCCTCCTTTTTTTTTCTTGAAATGGAGCCTCAACTTAATGACAAGAAATCCCTATCCAATTTCTTTGATGAAGACATGAATGAAGAACATTCACCAAGTTTTGAACACCTTTCAAGGCACCTCCATCAAAACCTATCCCCTCGCCGTCTCGGCTCGCCATTTAACCCAGAAAGCTCACCATTATTCTCTCCAAGCCCTGAATCCTCTTGGTCTCGTTCCCCTCCTTTAACCCCTTCTCACCCTTCTCTTCTCTATTGTTGCATTTCCTCCCTCCGTCGAGACGGAGAAATTTACTCCATTACTAGTGTCTCAGGAGACCTAGTATTAACTGGCTCGACCAGTCGTCGAGTCCATGCATGGCAGTCGTTAGACTGCCATGCAAAAGGCTACATCCAAGCTAGCCATGGCGACGTTCGCGCCATGCTAGCTTATGAAGACATCCTCTTCACCTCACATAAAGATCACAAAATTAGGGTTTGGGGTATCAAAACCAATTATAGTCAAAACTTTAGGGCAAAAAAGCTCTTCACCTTACCTAATTCTAGTCACTTCAAAAACTTCATTTGTAGGACAATAACCCCACAAAATAAGGTCACCTCTAAGCCAATCAACTCACAACATAAGGACATAATCTCTTGCATGGCTTATTACCATGTTGAAGGGCTATTATACACAGGGTCATATGATAAAACTATTAAAGCATGGAAATTATATGATAAAAAATGTATTGATTCATTTGTAGCCCATGGGGACCACATAAATGATATGGTAGTAAATCAACAAAATGGGTATCTTTTTACTTGTTCTTCAGATGGAACAGTAAAAATGTGGTTAAGGGTATATGGGGAATCATGCCATGTTCTTATAAAAGTTTTTAGTTTTCATACATACCCAATTTATGCCTTAGCCTTAGGTATGTCACAATCACAAAGAAGTTTCTTGTATTCAGGATCTTCTGATGGATGTATAAACTTTTGGGTACAAGAAATTTCTACACATTATAATCATGGTGGGGTCTTAGAAGGGCATCAATTTGCTGTTCTTTGTGTTGTGACACTTGAGAATTTGGTAATAAGTGGGTCCGAGGATGCCACAATTAGGATATGGAGACGTGACAAAATAAGGTTTAGTCATGAGTGTTTGGCTGTTTTGGAAGGGCATAGAGGGCCTATTCGATGCTTGGCGGCTATATCACAAGATGAGTTTGCTACAAGTTTTTTGGTGTATAGTGGTAGCATGGATCAAACTTTTAAGGTGTGGAGGGTTAAGTTGTTAAGAGAGGTGAAGAAATTGGTGCAAGATGATGTGGATGATGGTGCGAATCCGGGCGGTCTTGAGGCGAGTCCGGTTTTGTCACCTTCTTGGGTTAAGAAGAAGCTTCAATGTCGTAGTGTTCATTAGTTAGGGCAAGAAGGGTCTGTGTCCCAGACTCATCCAAAAAATAAGAAAAGTGATGTCTAAATGTTTAATAGTTAGAGGACTATGTTAAAATATTTAGTAATTTGAGATTAATAATTAGTGTTTTGTCCTAGGCTTCTTTAATCTAAGGGCCTGCTCTAAGGGAAGGTGGTTTTAACTTGTAATATTATGTTATCTTATGTTGTGTAGACTGTTATGGTTTTGTTTTTGAGTGCTTGTTATAGGGATGATAATGGGTATTGGACTCGATTCGGATTCGTGGATTTGGCTCTGTTTTCATGGATCTGGGTTCTAAAAAATAGACCCGTCGGATCCGGGTTGAATCCATTAAAATTTCGCGGGTCCGAATCTGAATCTGAGAAAAATACCTAGACACGGATTCAGGTCCGTATCTGGATCCCGCTCTTGAAAATAAATTTGAATTCGAATCCACCTAGACCCGGTCTAAATCTGACCAGTTGTCATTCCTACTTGTTAGTGTTGGTGTGTGTTTTGGTGTTGGTGTAGGTGTTAGTGTGTGAGAATAATGTAAGTTTAAGTTGTGATGTTATCTTTTGCTAGTTGTAATATGTTTAGGTGGAAACAGTGTTTTTTCATGTAAGTTATTAAACATTATTTGTTTTTAGTTGTCTCACCAATAATTTATAATTTTAAATAAAATGACAAAATTATGTTTATGATAGCCTCATACATACATTGACGAATTTAATTGGTTGCATTATGAGCGATACAAATGGTATGAATGATGATGATTTTTTTGATTTTAAAGGGGTATTGTAATCGACCATGGACCATGGTCCTACAATAGCTCCACCCCTATCCACAAATTTGTTTCTTTTACTTTTTTATATTTTATTCTTTTATGATAGTACAATCACATTAATACATTTTTAAAAAACCACAATTTTATTACATTAATGATACTACAAATGTACAATTCATACATATTTAGAAACCACAATTTTATTACATTAATGAATTCAAAATAAAGGTACATTATAACTAAGAATTGATTGTAAAAATTTTATTTATATTTTCTTAATTTTTCTAAAAATGTTAGAAAAATATCGAAATCGTATGTCACACAAATATTATCATGTTTTATAATATAATACTCCTTCCTATTCAGCCTAAATGTCCCATTTATTTTTTTCACACTTGCCGAGTTAACATTTTAATCCTTAATATCTCAAATTATTCTTAATCAAGAATTATAAAAATTTGATATTAATAATCCTTGTATTGAGACGAATCAAACAAGATCCCGCATGACTATGTTTTAACTTATAGATTAATAGTAAAATACAAATTAATAGTAAAAAACTAAATGGGACATTTAGGCTAATAGGAGGTAGTATAATTTAGCAAAAACAAGTTATACATAGAAATATGGGCTAATTATATTAAAAAAGAAATATTGGTTAATTCATTTATTACTACTTCATTATGACTTTATCTTAATGGGTTGGCTTCCTTTTTCTGTGAAAGGGATAGTAGATTGCATAAAAAATGGACACTCCCTGTCCCAGGATACAGCGCTGAGAAGGGTACAACTCTATTTATTTTTTTAAAAAAATAAATATTTATAATACTTTATAGTAATTATAAGATATGTCGAGAAAAGAAGAGTATTAGATAATAATTGAACTCTAGTAATCCTTTTTAAAATGTAATATTTGCTCTCTAATAATTGAGATAAGATCGATTCTCAAATTTTTCATGATTAATATAATCCTATTTAATAAAGTAAAAATTTTAACAATCCAAAGGGCCACTATAAAAGTAGATTTAGGGAAATCCTTAGTGGTATTAAATTGTAAAAATGATGAAAAGTTAATGGCTCCTTTAATATTTTGCTTGCCGTTTTTTTTAAAATTATTGTGAAATAATTCAATATATTTTTAATTACTTGCTAATAATTTCATCTTTTGAAATTTTTTTAATAATTCAACATTTGCTTTCAGATTGTTGTTATTGGACCCTTCAAAAAAATAACCTGCTATATCGAGTTACCTCTCATCTTATTCCTTCTTTATAATATTCCAATCTATTTTTCATTGGCCGCCAATAATCGCACATTCAAAATTTTATTCAATAATCCAACTTTTACTTTTTGTTTGTTGCCAATGGATTTTTCAAGAATCTAAATGAAATTGCTATTATTTTCCAAGCTTATGAAGTTGATCATTGCATAAATAGTAATTTTCTTTACAAACATATCCTAACTAACGATGTTCAAAAATCCCATTCACTCGCCCCGACCCGCTGTCCCACATCCTTCAATTTAAAAATAATAATAAAATTCAAGTCGGATACCCTACCCGCCTTAACCGGGTTGGGTCATGGGCCACAAAATACATTGAGTTGGGTACCCGCCAACCCGTTATACACTACAAAAAAAATGCAGACTTGCGACTACGGCATCTAGTCGGTATTTGGTCGGTACAGAGCAATACCGACTAAGCTGCGACTCTAACAAGTCAGTCGGTATATTTTTGTCGGTAAATGATCTGGGTCGATAACTAGTCGCAGGTTGCGACTAACATGAACGTGGTAGGTATTTAGTCGCAAACTGCGACCAAAGCTTGTAGTCGTTGTTCAGTCGCAACTACCGACTACAGCCTAGTAGCTATCTAGTCGCTGTAAACCGAAAACCGATTTTGTGGATATTTATTGGTTTTTCTAAAAATATTATTTTAATTATTTGCCGACTCATCTCCGACCGTACATTAGTAGGAGATTAGTCGGAAAATTCAAACTTTTATTTGACCAGATTTTGACCACATTTTAGCGCCTAATTTTACCGACTGCTTAACGACTAAGACGTGGTAGGAAGTTGGTCGGAGAAGTCTATATTCTGTTGACTGTAAAAATATCCACCGACTAATCACCTACTAAACGTACAGTCGGAATCTAGTCGGTATGTTTTTAATAATAAAATAATAAAAACTGGTCAAATGTGGTCAATTGTCGTTGACCACATTTGACCAGTTTTTATTATTTTATTATTAAAATAAATTATCGATTCAATTTAATAAAAAAACGCAAATAAATTATCGATCCAATTTAATAAATAAACGCAATAAAAGATAATAGTAAACGCATAAATAAAAATATTAAAAAAAGGAATTAATATATACAACTCATTGTTTTTACATATAAAACTAAAAAAATAAAAATAATAAAAATACAAGGATCACGGGGGGGGAGGAGGAGGTTGCGACAAGCCCCTTTCGGCGAAAACCGTGCGCATAAAGCTAAGAAGTTGTTGTACCTCTTCGCTCAAGCGCCTATGCTCGGCCACTAGCCGGTCAAACTCCTCCCTCGGAATGTTCGATTGGAGGCTTTGCGTAACTTGGTTCATGGCACGCTGAAGCTCATCCAACCGCTCATTCGTGAATTGCTCGGGGGGAGGAGTGGGCTGGGTTTGAGTCTCTGGCGCCACAACATCAGCGTAATAGACCGCTGCGGCATCACCAACCCCAAACACAGACTTATTGGGCTTCTTCGTCGGCTCATCCGATTCGATATTTTTGACAGCCTGAAAATAGGCGTCATTCATATCCTTTTCAGACGCCTCGGCAGGAAGCTCGGCACAGAGGCGCAAGTACTCGTCCTAAACAAAGCAAAAAATTATATAAAAATTTCGGCAGAGTTTCCTCTGTAAACTAACTTAACCAAAACTTAAATAACCCTGAAATAAAAACTAAACTACGAAAACAGCTATCAAACCAGCATTTCCTCAAAATCCAAAGTATTCTAAAACAGCTAATTTACCAAAAGCTAAACTAACAACCCAAAAACTAACTTACACTATAATTCATTAGTACTAAAAAACAACATACAATTACACTTACATTTACATCCTTGGACTTTTTGTTGATCCACTGCAACCCGTCCTTTGTTTTCACCTTATGAGTGTGTAGAAACAACTCATAAGAGGACGGCGTGCGGTTTCGCTCTTTTTCCTGTGAAAACAAAGTTAATGGTTAAACAAAGTAATTAATTAATATTTAGAGAAAAAATTCAAATTCAAAAAAAATCAAGAACATACCAAGATGCGCAATGTCCGGCGGGCAGACACGGAGCCGCCGGTATGGGTGACTTCTGCGACACCCGATTCATTGCCCCGCCGACGGTTCTTCCTCCCTCGCTCCCGCTGGGCCTGGTATGATGGGTCTTTCCAGGCCTTTACCCATTCATCCCAAGCCCCCTTATCGGCCCATTTGGGCTTATATTCATTGTCCTCTTCATAGTTGCTCCTATGAAGATGCATAAGATCCTTGTACCGGAGCTTGGCCCTCTTCTCCCACTCCGTGCGGACCCTGGAAGTGATAGAGGGATCCCAAGTCCATTGTTGCTGAAACGACAAAAACAATTAATATTAGTTAAACAAACAAGTCAATTTAAAGTTAATCAAATAATGTAGTAAATAGACTTACTTGAAACTGCTGCCAATAGAAATCGATAGCAGCCCTAGATAGGAACCTCCAAGCATATCCTCCAGGATCTTGGTAGGCCTCAAACGTCCTACGAATGGACGTTGATATTTGGCTGCCAGTGTCGTTGGCAAACGTGCCCTCCTCGGTATTCCACAGAAGGGGTGGTGGTCGGTGCAGCGGCTGAGGGGGAGGGTCATCCCGTGGCGGGCCGTCATCCCGTGGCTGGCCCTGGGCCGTGTCATCCTCCGGTGTATTGACACGTGGCGAAGCACGTGATGACACCGGAGAGGGATTGACAGCCCCCACTGCAATCCTAAAGTCTGACCTCACAAAATGCTCTTCTAATTCCGCATTTGGTGCAGCGCCAGGGTCAGAACGTGCATGTTGTCGAACCGGTATAATATCAGGGTGGTATGGTTGACCGGTGAGGGGGTCTATACGTTGTCCTAAAGTATTTCTCATCCTAGGCATCTAATTAACAAGTATTTTTCGAAAAAAAGATATAAATATTTCAAAAAAAAACGACACCCTACATAAAATAACCATGTATTTTTCGAAAATAAACATGTATAGTTCGAAATTAAACAATTAAAAAACGAACCCAAAAAACAACATAAACCCTAAAAATAAAAAAACAACCTAAACATTTGAATAAAAAAACAAGATTATCAAACCCTAAAAATCACATAAACAACATATGAACATTAATATATAAAAAAACGAAATAAACCCTAAAAACATTATAAACATTCGAATAAACATGTAAAAACTAGATTATTATTATAAACATGTAAAAAAAAAACCCTAAAAATCACATAAACAACATATGAACATCAAATGAACATCATGTTTTTGAAAAACACATAAACAACATATGAACATCATGTTTTTGAAAAAAAAAAACCTAAAAAAAAAACTAACCTTTAATCCTTGAAAAACTTGGGAAGTAGTCGGAATCAAAATAATGCTAGTCGGAAATTGCAATGGTAGAGTAGGAAGAATGGTAGGAATAGTAGGAAGAATGGTAGCTAAAGAGAGAAAAGAACGAGAAAGAAGTGAAGGAGAGAAAGAAAATGAACGGGTTTTTGGTGAAGTGTGGGTATTTATATAAACACATCACCGACTGAGCTGCGACTAAAACATAGTCGGTGGCTAGTCGGTGAAAAAATTACCGTTTAACCTAATGACTTAACAGCCTCAGTAATCAAATCACCGACTAAGCGGCGACAAGCCCGTAGTCGGTGCTTAGTCGGTGATATATTTCCAATCACCTAATAATTACTTGCAGTAACTTTTTCAGAAAGCTTGGGAAATTGGAAAAACTTTTCAAATCACCGACTTACCTGCGACCAAATGATTAGTCGGTGCAATTTTTTCAACGCCGTAATAAATCCTTGCAGTAACTTTTCAGATTGCGTGGGAAAGTGAAACAACTTTTCAGAGCACCGACTAATATGCGACTCCGTCGTAGTCGGTGCTTTGTCGGTAGAGTAAAACGCGTTTTTACCTTCCCAATGCGTTTTAACTTTTCAGATTTTCAACCCTAATAAATTCGTTTTTTTTTTTTTTTTTTTTATTATTATTAATTGTTTTTTATTATTATTATTATTATTATTATTATTATAATATTATAATTAATAAAATCTTAAATACTATAATTAAATATATAAAACTTTTTTTTTTTTTTGAAAAATAAATATATAAAACTTACTTCTTCAAAAAAAAAAAATATATAAAACTTACAACCGAATTTAAAAATAATAAGAAATAAGCATATTATTATTAAAACCATATTATTGGGTTACATAATCGTCATCGACCTCATCGTCGTCAGATAATACAAGATCTTCGTCGTCGGTGTCTTCATTTTCCTCGTCATCATGAACCGTTTCGTCTAAGTGTAAAAGTTCTCCAGCGGGATCACGCAACGGTGCGACTTGTAGGTCAGAAACATCTTCATTTGCCACAAAATCGGTTGATCTCTCTTCCAGTTGGAAAGCAGTCTCCTCGAATTGCTTTGATCTGACTTTGCAAACAGCTCGCCAGTCTTTCACGTTTTGCCTTAAACTGGGATAAGATAAGTAATAAACTTGGGAAGCTTGAGAGGCTAGGACAAACGGATCGTACTTTCTATAAAATCGACCAATATGAACGTCGACCAGCTTGTAACGCGGATGGATTCTCGTACCATGGCCGTATCCGGTGGTAGTCTGATCAAACCATTGACATTTGAACAAAGCTACCCTTTTATTTGGAAGTGCTCGATACTCGAGGTCAACAATATCCTCTAACTTTCCGTAAAAGTCTGCTTCATCCGGACTGTTATCATCAGATTTCACGCACACCCCGCTGTTCTCAGAAGATTTCTTTTTTGCGGAATGAGAGATAGTGTGAAATCTATAACCATTCACGTAACATACATCATAACGACGTGCCTTCTGCAAAGGTCCCTCGGCCAGGTCCTTTAGAATATCCGCATTATCCACACCGTCTAGAAACCCGTCCCTGGACTGCATACAAGAACAATAATTCAATGTAAATACGTAATACTAATTTTCACAACAAATTAAAGACGTTGAACGTGTACTTACAATCTGTTTAAACCATAGTGCAAACTGGTCTTCGACCACATTGTCAACTTGCTCTGCGTTTAGATTAGGCTCGTACTTTGTGATTAAATGTACGAATTGATCATAAAAATGATTCACCTCCGGACAATTTCGCAGAACATAAGTCTGAGCAATTTTGAGATCTGCTTCATCCATCATAAAAGCCTTACCCCGACCATAAAATTTGATTGGGTGTGTAAATATGGACAAAACACCCGGTCTGACGTTGTTAAAGAATCCATCATCGTTTCTAGGTAGATCTCTAACTCTGCATCGAACATCTGGCCCAAAGTAATGCGATACAAAGTATGATGCTTCTTCATTAAGATATGCGTTGCAGATCGAAGCTTCAACATGTGCTTTGTTTTTGACATTAAGTTTTAAATGTCGAAGATACCTGTAATTTAAACCAAAGAGTAATTATTAAGACATGTAAAAAGTTATCAGAAAAGTAAATAGTACTAATATTTTAGACGTGTAATTAGTAATTACCTCTCAAAGGGATACATCCACCTATATTGTACCGGGCCAGCAATCCTCGCCTCGTAAGCTAGATGAACGGGCAGATGTTCCATGACGTCAAAGAATGTTGGAGGAAATATAGTCTCTAACTTACAGAGCACAACTGCCATTTCCTCGTCCAACCTCCACATATCTGCGGCAGAAATTCTCGGAGAAGTAAGACTTCTAAAATACAGACTAATTTCAGTAAGAGCTTCCCATACTTTTTCTGGCAGCAACTCCCGAAATGCAATAGGAATCAGTCGTTGCATGAACACATGACAATCATGACTCTTCATCCCGAATACCTGATGTTTAGCCATGTCGATGTTCCTGGCTAAATTAGAGACATACCCATCAGGAAATCGCAGAGTTTTAAGCCACTCCAGAATGACAGCCATTTGCTCTCTGTTTAGTGTGTATGAAGCCTTGGGGATGGTAGAACCAACTGGATGCAATTCCGATCGGATCCCGAGCTCGGCTAAATCTTGACGTGCCTTGAGATGATCCTTAGTTTTTCCAGGCACACACATTATTGTGTTGAAAATGTTATCAAAGAAGTTCTTCTCAATGTGCATCACGTCAAGGTTGTGACGGATCATATTTGTGCTCCAGTACGGCAAATCCCAAAAGATACTTCTCTTCTTCCATCCAACACAATGTCTACTTAAATCCGCGTTGTACTCTGCTGCATCGTCTTCAAACACCCTTAAAAACCCAAAACGATCCAACTCCTCCAAAAGCTCATTTCCCGGCTGTATTTGAGGTTCGACCTTCTCAACAACTCCACGGCTAAAAAGCACCCGGTTTCTACGAAATCGGTGTGTACTATCTAAAAATCTCCTATGTGAGTCAAACCAACTGACTTTTCTACTGTGTCTTAAATAAAAGGCTTTGGAGTCATCCATGCGATGCTGGACAGCGTGCAAGCGGATGTACTCCACCGACATCATCGAATAAGCTGGGAAGTGTTGATTGTCCACATCAAAGTTATGCGAAGTATAAAGTTACGCCTCTTGGATCATTGATGCGTCGGATCCCATCTTCCCAGCACTGTAACTCATGTATCAATGGCTGGAGGTACAAATCAATCTTATGTTTTGGATTGTTAGGGCCAGGGACGATCACCGTTAAGAACATGTATTGCTTTTTCATACACATGAAGGGCGGAAGATTGTATGGAGTTAGTATTACGGGCCAGCATGAATATTGTTGACCCGAGCTGCCAAATGGGTTGAAACCATCTGTACCAACCCATTCTCACATTTCTTGTCTCCGTGCAAAATCGGATGTGTGCGTTGAAATTCAACCGGGCCTCACTTGTCAGGGGTGACACATCTCTCCATCTTACATGACGATGCTCGCGTGCCACCTCATGTGGTGGCGTAGTCAAGACGCATACAACCGTTGTAGCCTAGGACCAATGGGAAAGTAGTGGAACTGCTTTCTTGGGTTATTATCTGATTTCCATCTAGAAACACCACACTCACCACATTGGGTCATACTCGCTGTGGGGCCCCAATAAATCATACACCCATTAACAAGCGTCGATCTTCTCTACGGCATCCAGGCGAAATTTGCTTCTTGTGTCTAAAAACTCTTTGTCATCCGATTATCTTTCGGCAACAACTCAATAATGAATTGACATAATTCATCATAAAGTCTCTCGGAATACGAAGTCGTCTTGAGGCTAGACATCCTTCCTATGACCGACATGCTGAGTATGCGTTTCACAGCCAGAGTACAGTGGTAAGTTGGTCGCCCTTAGCATTCAAAGAGCATGTGGATATAGGGTTCGGATCTTCATCGTTATGTACGGGCGAGTATGGTACATTAGCGACGACATCATCACGATGCGGTAGAAAATGATGATGTGTATCCGGAAAAACACTCGCTGCTGCATCGTACACCATTTGTGCATAACGGATTACGAGCAGGTGTTACTGCGTAACTTCGGTACAAATTGGTGCCCGTCGAACATTTGTGCAGGTACCAATCGTAGTAGTTTTCAACAAACCCCTTCTTTAACAGATGATCTCTTACGACATCTACACCCCATACTCTACGATTACCGCACTTTTTACACGGACATCTAATTTCAATTGGATTTTTTTTCTTTGCAAATTGTATAAATTCTTCGACCCCTTCTAAATATCTGATATTAAAAACTCCTTTAGAACTTCGTTGGTACATCCAACTTCTTTCAGCTCGTAAGTCCATTGCTCGTAAGTCCGTTGATAAACTAGAGGTAGTAGAATAGGGTAAGTACCACTATCAGGCAAACCAAGCTTACAAATCAAAAATTATTCTTTTTCGGTAGCAAATATAAGTAAAATAATACGTTGCTCATTTTCTACTTTTTTGAGAAACATATTTTAAGCGTTTCTAACACATTTTTATAGTAAACATACAGGACAATAAGTAAGAACAACATATATTTCGATTGAGTACTGATAATTATTATAACAAAACGGCACGAAAAAAAAGCTCATTATAATTTTTTTCGTGAAAAAATAGCTATGTTAATCAACATAACCTATTACTTCTTGACACGTACACCGATTGATACACCGAGTGAAATTTTATGGTCATTTCTAGAAGCTAAAAAGCAGTAACTGACGGTTCTAACTTGACTTGTTCACAAAGTGCAGGTTTGACTTTCTTGGTTTCTAGTGTTTGCTTCAGGCTATCATCACAAAAAGCAGTAACTGATTAGGATTCTCATGTCCATGACGTCAAAAATAAAAGGCGATGCCGTAGGGGTTCAAACAATTGTTACAATCTCGATAGTTCTAGTGATAATAGCCCGAAGCAAACACTTGAAACCAAGATAACTTAAAACTACACTTTGTGAACAAGTCAAGCGGCAACGTCGATTCTTGCTTGTTAGCTTCTAGAAATAATACGTTGCTCATTTTCTACAATTTTGAGAAACATATTTTAAGCGTTTCTAACACAATTTTATAGTAAACATACAAGATAATAAGTAGGAAAAAAACATATATTTCAATTCAGTACGGATAATTATTATAACAAAATGGCACGAAAAAAAGCTCATTAAAATTTTTTTATACAATATTTCGAATTTTGTGATTAAGTGTACAAAAATATAATAACGTTAATCACTATATCCTACCCGGTCTCCACCCGTACACCTATTAATATTAATCATTTCACCGATTTAAATTAATAATGTACGGGTAGAGAGGGATAAGATACAGTGAAAAACATTAAACAACTTTTATACAATAAATATAACCATTTAATTTAGAGTATGTTCGAACTTTGTGATGAAGTGTACAAAAAAAATTTATACCGTTAATCACTATATCCTACCCCCGGTAGGAGTGAAAGGAGGAGTGTGACAAAAGAAAAACAAATAGATTATAGATGAAGAAGAGAAGAGAAAGGCAATTGGAAAATGGCGTGAAGGGGTATTTATAGACAAAATCATGAATGTTCGACTACTTATCGACAAAAGAGTCTGTAGTTTGCTACCATAATGCTTTTGGTCGGTATTTAGTCGGTAACACCGACTAATTGCTTTTAGTCGGTATTTTAGTCGGAATTTGCGACTAAAATGCTGCAGTCGGTATTTCTGAGTCGCAATTTTGCAAAATTTTTGTAGTGATATATTATCTTTATATATCAAGTTGAAATTTACACGTTAAAATTTTATAATCAATATAATTATAAAAAATTAATAATAGTCGTAAGCTTTTCACCTCCCTTTAAAGTAACATACACCCCTTTTAATCAGTGGCAAAGAGAAATTGAGTATTTTTTAAAATTGTGGATTTTTTTTATAATAATTGAAGAGAAAATGTGTTAAAGAAATTAAAAGAGACATAACATGTATGGAGGAGATATTTTTTATTGTTATAAACTAATGACGAAGAGAAATTGAGTATTTAACTTCATGAAGGGTCTATTGGCAACAAAATGAAAGCAAAGGTTGGATTATAAAAAAATTAAAAGGTAGGATTATTAGCAGGTAATGGGAAATAAGTTGGATTATTTTAAAGAAGGAGAAGATGAGAGGTAACCCGATATAACAGGTCATTTTCTAAAGGGTTCATTGGCAACAAACTGAAAGCAAATGTTGAATTATTAGAAAATTTTCAAAAGGTGAGATTATTGACAGGTAATTGAAATAGGTTGAATTATTCACAATAATTTTTTTCTTTTTTTGTTACATGCTTAAATCCCATGGAAACGGGCTATTTACCAACTCGTTGCGTTGTTACATGGAAGATTGCAACAAGTCTTATATGAGATGAGTTTATATAAAATATTTATTTCGTTAATTGATCACTTTGAAATTGTAAGTGATCACTTTAAGTTTACAAGTGATAACTCCAAGATGACAAAAGATGATCACTTTAAAACTGTAGGTGATCACTATATGGTTATGAGTAATCACTACAAGACATTAATTGTACATTACTATATCAGTCCAATAAATATGGTCTCAACGTGAGACTGTCTAATTTCAGAATTTTTGCGCTATTAATTACGGATGAGCGTCGGGATTGTCATTAGTTCAAGACCCAATTGGATCAGTTTCCTATCTATAAATTTAGGGTTTGGATCTAATTGTTTGAGATCCTGCAGAATCGAATATAGTTTCAAATCAGGGTCTAGGGTCCGAGTCTTCAAATCCAGACTCAGATCCTTTTTTAGACCGATTTTAGATCCATACCCGCTAGATCTGTGTCAAACCTGTCAAATGCGTTGTAAAGCCGATTCTATTGCTAGGGATGGTCATGGATCCAAGACCTTATTTGACCCGCTCTAGACTAGCCTCTATTTTTTAGAGTTTAGATCCAAATTTTTAAATCTGGTGGATCCAGATTTTGTTCCTAGTCAAAAAAATTAATGGGTGTGGATCTAGGGTCTTAGACCCAAACCTAACCTAGACCCTATATCTAACTCATTTAAGACTCTGACCTTCTAAACCCATCTCAAATCGTCTTTAGAGCCGACTGATTGAACTATTATTCAAGTCATGAAAATCTAGAGGTGTTCATTCGGGTCATCGGGTTGATTTCGGGTCGGTTCAAAATCAGATTTTGTGTTCACATTGGTTTTTACATAATTGTAGATCCATTTTTAAATCGGATTCGGTTATAAAGTCAGGTGTCTATCGGGTCATCGGATCTGTTTTGAACACCTCTATGAAAATCAATTATAATTCCGTTTTAAACTCATTTTTATATTTATTTGGACTTAATTTATAATTATATACAATTTATAGACTCATTTTAGTATTGGTAGAACCTTTTAAATGTAAAAACATTTAAGAATGAATAATTGAATGAGGACTTGTTTAGGATCAATTTAGGACCTTAAACCCATCAGACCCCAAGGGTTTATGTTCGAGTCTAAAATTTTCAAATCTTAAGGGACCGGTTCGAAATATCAATCCACAAAAAGTTAATAGGTGTGGGTCCACATCTGGTTGGACCCGACCCAGATCTGACTCATGACCATTTCTACCTATTACACAACCCAATATAAATTTGACATATGTTAAAAATTATTACCTCTGTTACTTAAAGAAGTTTCCATTTGTCATTTTAAGTCTTATGAGTGAGCACTTCTAGACAAAAAATGTATATTAAGCCAACCCAATAGAGATAGTTTCACTGTGAGATCGTCTCAGTTAAGAATAAGTGGATATTTTAATAATATTTATGGTCCTCAATTATCTTCTATACTAACTTCATTTTAACATTTTTATATTTCTTATGGTACGCATATGTTTCCCACTAACTTTACAAAATATTTTTTATTAGTTTTAGTCCTTATATTTTTCCACTAATTTTTAAATATTTTTTAATGTTTATCATTTACTACATCAAATTTATTATTCAATAAAACAATGTATCCACTATCTAAAAAAATTTATTTTTCTTAATTTCGTGAACATTCCTTGTGAGAACTTCATTAAGGAACAAGGGGAGTAATTTCTATATTTATTTAGACTTAATTTAGACTTACGTACAACTTATAGACCCATTTGAGCACCGATGAAACCTTAAAAAGTAAAAAAGTTTAAATCTAGGCAATATACTTCCTCCGTTCCAATATAGTCGCAATACACGAAAAGTAAGCACTATTCACTTATCTCTCTTAATTTGTTATTCATAAGTAATTTATAAGTAAAACCATAGTCAAGTGAGATCTTGTTTGATTCATCTCGACGTAATTAGTATTAAATTTTTATAATTTTATATTATACATAATTATAGATATTAAGGATTTAATTAGTGCATTGGACTGCGTGAAAAAGGCAAATGTTGCAAGTATTTTGGTACGGAAGTAGTAATTAAGAGTCGTTTAGGGCCACTTTTAAACTCTTAATAGCGATAATTGTGTATAATTAAAAATAATAAAAACTCGATATTGATAAACCTTATGTTGAGACGAATCAAACAAGATCTTATTTGACTGTGTTTTAATGCATGTATTAAAAATAAAATACATCAAGAATGATTGGTGAATAATATATAGTATCCCAAAAACAAATGTGAAATTTGAAAAGAAACAAAGAGAGTATGGAATTTAATATTATTTTTTCTTTGAAAACATAAGAATTTAATGATATTTTATTATTTTACCATTTATTCTTTCTTGGGAAGTAAAAATAATTATCTAAAATATTAATTGGTTTTCAACTTTTGGATTAGATTATCTTAAAAAGTTAAAATTATCGATGATAAAGAGAACTTGTTATTTTTATGTACAATGCTAAGAATAGTAAATATCATTACTCTAAAATAAATATCTTTCTTTGTCAATAATTTTTAAGAAAAATATACAAAATTGATTTAAAGTAGTACTTCCTCCGTTCTTATTTACTTGCAACATAGTTGACTTCAGTACTATTCATTAAGCAAATTGACTTTTATAATGTCGGTAATCTATAAGTTAAAACATAGTCATATGAGATCTTGTTTGAATCGTCTCGATTCAAAGTTTATTAATTTTGAGTTTTTATAATATTTCGATATGTATAAGTAGAGATATTAACGATTGAATTCGTGCATTGGGGAGTGTGAAAAAGCAAATGGTGCAAGTAAATAAGAACAGAGGTAGTATATTATAGATATGATCCCGACAGGTGGATGTTGTGCAGGGCAGGTAAGGCTACATATTTACCATATAGCCACTTTTCATAATAAATAAGACTTTTCATATTCATATCCACGTACTGCACATCAAATTTATAGGCATACCCTTACTATCAAAACTTTGGGAATCAAAATCGGCGATCCACGTTTGCTTATTGATTGCCTTTAATATTACTATTTTTTTTTATGTTAAAAGAAATAGGGAAATTTTATATGGTAGCATTCAGTTTTAATGAAATGCCAGTGATAGCACTTTTTTAAAAAAATTCCACATGGTAGCATCCAGTTTATGCACTATCCAATTGCCGTAGCATTTTCCGTTAAGTTCTTGTTAAATTCTGTTAAATTCATCATTTTGTAAGTTTTTTTCCACATGGTAGCATCCAGTTTTTGTTAATTAACCATTTTAACTTTTAATTCACCATTTTAATCTTTAATTCACCGTTTAATTCATTAACGCTCATAAATGTTTTTAATAATTTTATTGAAAAATTATAAGAAACTATTTAATCGGGTCGAAACAAGTACTTATTCGCCTATTTTTCGATACGTAAACCGAAAAAGATATTTGGCATCATTTTTACCTATCATAACGATTTTTTTTCAAAAAACGGACGTTCCAATTATCCCTATTCGCCTATTTTCTGATACGTAAAGCGAAAATGATATTTGACATCATTTTTACCCATCATAACGATTTTTGTAAAAAAAAGAACGTCGCTACTATCCGTATGGGATACTCTTTTGAAAATTTGATACAAACAAGTACTTATTCGAAAGAGTACTTGTTTTGACCAATGAATTAAACATTAAAATGGTGAATTAAATATTAAAATTATTTTTCCGGTAAAAATAATTTAACATTTATATTTTTTTCATAAAATTATTAAACATTTATGGACGTTAATGAATTAAACGGTGAATTAAACAATAAAATGGTGAATTAAACTTCAAAATGGTGAATTAAACAAAAACTTGATGCTACCATGTGGAAAAAACTTACAGAATGATGAATTAAACGGAATTTAACAAGAACTTAATGGAAAATGCTACGGCAATTAGATAGTGTATAAACTGGATGCTACCATGTGGAATTTTCTTTAAAAAGTACTATCATTGGCATTTCATTAAAACTTGATGCTATCATGTGAAATTTCCGAAACAAATATTTCTTGGTCTAGTGTTGAATCCAAATATAGGGCCTAGGGGAGTTACTAATGTAGCTGCTAAAACTGCTTAGATAAGAATATTATTATTGGAACCTCACTATTGGTTGCCTAAAGCTAGCTTTTGTACAATGTGTATTCACTTCGTGCGTGAGTAAAGATTCTTTATGGTATTATTTATCTTTTGATCTTTATTTTATATATTGTGCCTAATGTGTTTCAAGGAATATAGTCGAGTGGAATTTTATTTTTATATTCTAATCGCATACTTTTATAATATCTATTTTTTTTATATAATTTTTGGTTAAGCGTAGTTTTAAGATATAAATAATCAAAGTTACGCATTGAATTGCGTAAAAAGTAAAATATAACAAGTATAATGGAATGGACGAAGTATATGAATACATCGGAATTAGTATGTAAGACTGTAACAGCAATATGAAAAATAAAAATAAGGAATGAAGAATATGCAGATGATCATTAAAATTGATTTTGTTAGTTCTAAATTAACATTCGATGGGTAAAATAAATAAAATATTTGTTTTCAATGATATTTCATGTTAATTTGTTATACATTAATATATATGTCGTTCAAACTAAGGCTTTGAGATTATTATCATATTAATATTATTAATATTATTATTATTATTATTTAATATAGTGCAATTTAAAAGCAAAAACTATTCGTTTCATTTTTTTTGTTTTTTCTATTTGGAATATGCGAACAGAATAATAATATATATAGGATATAATATTCCATTATGAGTAATTATTGATTATTACATTGTTGCTCTAAACCACTGACATGTATAGTTGAGTTTAGTAATGATAGCATGATCACCATCGTAATTCGTAACCAATAGATCATGATGAAGGAAATAAAATCACTAATTTGAAAGAATGAAGTATATTTAAGGGGTTAATATGTAATATACATGACCTTTTAATGCTCCCTCAAATTCTCATCAATTATTCCATTTAGTTTTTTGACAATATTCATGGATCACTTTTAATTTGTATTTTATTCTTAATCTCGATGTCAAAATATAGTCAAGTGAAATCTTGTTCGATTCGTTTAATGTAATTTTTATTTATATAAAAGTTTTATAATCATTAATTATGCACGATTAGAGATATTTAGGATTAAATTAGTGCATTAGATAGTGTGTCAAAACTAAACTAAATAATTAATGTGAATTTGAGGGAGTAAAATATATTGTGCAAATAATGTTATATTTGTCAAAAAAAAAGTCTCAAAATTAAAGAATCATTAGAAAAAAAAATTTTATTTGGCAAAAATGTATGGAGCAAATAAGAACGAAACAAATACTCCCTCCGTTCTTTTAAGTTCTTCCACCTTACTATAACGGATAGTTTCAAAAGTTTTTCCATTTTAGAATACTTTCTATTTTTGGAAAGTTTTCATCTCACTTTTACCCCTTAAAACCCCATTTTCCTTACTTTACATTACTATTTAATTATTTTTTCTCTGATATTTCCAATACAATCATTACTTCTCACTACTATTTAATTATTTTTTCTCTCATATTTCCAATACAATCATTACTTCACACTACTATTTAATTAAAATAATACCCACTACAATCTAAAGATTATATCTACCTCAATATTTGTAAAAAATCCAAAAGAGGGAGTAGTAGTTACTGCGGTAAAATGTGAATAAGGTACAGATCCTTTAATAGTCTTTATTTTCACAAATTCTTAATTCGTGGGACAATTATTAGGACCAAGAAACCTGCAAATGATAAAATTATTGGTGCGATTATCAAAGTGTTTCCATTTTTACTCTATAAGTTCAAGAAACTATTTTTTTCACATGCCCTTCATTACCTTACTATTATACAACCAATTGCTTGTCTAGAAATGGAATAATCGTACAGAATGAAGCCTAGAGATCACATTTATATGATTTAATACTGTTGTCTCAAAATATATTTAAAACTTATTTTGAAATTTATTATATAAAAAAAGTTATTTTGAATTTTGCAAGAGATCAACTCAACTAAAAATGATTGCTAGCTGATAGTTGAGGTCTCTAATTGGATGCATATAAATCCTTAGTTCTTATATTTGACGTTAAATATTTAATTAAAAAGAGAGGTGAATGAGATTCTAATTTATAATAATTTAATTTGTCACATTGATTTAATCTAAAGCTTAAGCTCATGCTTAAAATAACAAAACTAATACTGTTAGAAGGAGAATGATGACATATTAATGTTCAATTATACATGGTTTTGAATAACAATTTTATGATAATAAAAATATAAGAAATTGTTTTAATTTATCATCATCAACTTACCCAGTGTATCCCACATATAGAAAACTATGGTAAGGGTTAGGGAGGGAAGAAATACGGTAGCTCATACCCATAAAGGAGAGTGCAGTCAAAGAGTCACTCGACTTGAAAAAGGTCTCCAAAGAAAGAGAAACCTGCAACTTGCAAATAGAATCAATATAATACGTACAAATAACTAAACATAAAGATAAAAGTAAAAAAGGATGTAAAGAGCGCTAATTAAAGGCTATGAACAATAACAAACGATGAGTAAAAGGGACGGGCTTAGTAATCTAAGACGTGGATAAAGCGCCGCCAACTGCCCCTATCCCTGGTCAGGTCCTTGGAGAAGTGAAGTTCAAGCATGTCACTTTTAATCAGTTCCTCCCACGTTCTCCTAAGTCTTCCTCGACTTCTTTTGCCCTCCACTATGATGCATTCGATCCTTCTTACTGGGGCGTCATATATCTTTCTCTGCACATGCTCAAACCATCCCAATTTGTTCTTCCGCATCTTTGCGTGCAACCCCTAACTTCTCCCTGAACTCCTGGCTCCTTATCCTATCCATCAAAGTGTTACCACACATCCACATCAATATATGCATGATCTATTACTTCCATCATTTGTTCGAAAATCATCTTTACGAGCTAACATTCTTTCCCATACAACAGCGCTGGCCTAATTGCAACGCAACAAAATTTACCTTAATCTCCTCGGAAACTTTTTATCGCAAAGCACCCCGGTTGCTGCTCGCCACTTAAGCCAACCCGCTTGTATATGATTAGTAGTGTCTCAATCAATCTCTTCATTGTTCTGAATCATCAATATATCTCAAATATATGAACTTGTACGTACATGCAACAACCTCTCCCCTAAGGTCACCTCTAGCTCCCCTATCGATTATGTCCCACTGAAATTGCATCGCAAGTATTCTGTCTTCGTACGACTTATGCACAACCCCTTATCCTCCAAGGCTTCCCCCACTCTTCCAATTTGCTATTACCCTCCAAGAAATTATTTTTAATTGTGCTATCAAAATGATTTAAGCTTTTTATTTGTCGCCAGCGTTTTATTTAGGTATCGCCACATTTTTTAATAATATTCCAATATTTCCACTCCTTTTAAAAATGTTTTGATTGTAACGCTTGATTAACGTAAATGCAATTTATATGATTTTTCATTAAAATTCTAGACATAATTTAAAATATTTAGTCGATTAATTTTTGATAAATTTCATAAAAAAAAAATAATAATAATAATAACAAAATAATTTTTAAAAAAGAGTTAAGTCATACAAATGTGCAACTACACCTAGGTATAATTGCATGTTTTGTGTGACTGCACCTAGCTACAATCACACGTTTTGTATGACTGCACCAAAGTACAGCAGCACATTCAAAAAAAAATATTTTTTTGATTAATAATATGATAAATTAAGTATATTCTTAAATAAAAATTATATAAATCATTTTTAACAATGACATCAAATATTAATTGATAAATTTAAAATTTGATACCCTCGCTTTCAAACATTAGTGAATTAGGTACTTGAAGTTGTAACTCATTTTTTAAAACATTGTTACCTTTAAGAAAATTTTTAAAATTTTGTTTAAAATTAGTTATCTCGATATTTTTAATGTTGAAATTACCTTTTATATTAATTCAATGTTGAAATTGAGTTGATAGAATTTATTTTAGAGAGAAGGTAGAGAACAAATGAGCTAGGAGCAATTGTATAATTTCAATAAGAAAATAGTAATACAATTAAAAAAGTGGTGATATATAACAATGCCCAAATATATTAGCCCAAATATAACAATAAATTTAATACTATTTTTATTCTTTTTATTGTTCAGTTTAGAATTTTTCATTTGAGTAGGAAATATTTAAATAAGATTTTGTAGCCTTAGGCTGTAAGGATAAATTAAAGCTAATATATATTAATGTGACATCTGTATAGATTCATCTATATGTATTATTTTTTTTATCACACTTTTAAAAAATTGTATGATGAATATTTAGAGATATTATAAACTGTGAAAAATATAAAATAGATAAAAAAAATATTAAAATATTAAAATATATAAAAAATCACGTTTTTTTATTTTGCTCATTGCTAATCTTTTGAGTTAATGTCTTAATATTATAATAATAATTGCTGCCTTATAGCAGAAATACTCATAAATATTTGTAAAAAGTTTCAGACAATTATATTGCTGCTGTCCTTGTTTTCAAAAATGAGTAGGCGTGATATTGGTACGTTTGTGCTAGACGACTCTTATCAATTCATCAATATTGCTCTGATATAAGTCCTTCACTATAAAGATCCCCAAATGAAATCGAGTCTTATGTAGGATGGGAATTGTCCTTCGATCAAGTCTATTTAATTACTCTTATGCTTTACGGAAATTATCAACGGTAACTTTCATTTTATCACTTTATGAATGGTACTCTTAAGTTTTTTTTATTATTATCAATGGTTTCTTTGTATTATTGAGCGTTTTATAACCGTAACTCTTTTTTTTTTTTTTACTTTTTCCGTCCAAAATTGTTCAAAACCGTTACTTTCTTTTATGTTTTGAATTGAAAAAGAAAATAAAAGAAAAAGGAAAAAATTTAACGGTTTTAGACGATTTTTGACAGAAAAAGTTTTAAAAGGTTACAGTTGTAAAACGCTCAATAATACGAGGGTACCTTTGATGATAAAAAAAAACTTAAGGGTACCATTTTGATAAAGTGCCAAAACTCAGGGGTACTATTGATAATTTTCCAATTCTTTATTTAGGCGGTCTTACAGTGAGACGACCTTAATTTGGGCAGCCCAAATATTATTTTATTAATTGACTGCTTGTATGGGCCCGTCTTATTGTGAGACGGTTTCATACAAGACTTGAAATATAATAAAATTTAAAGATGAAATATATTCTATTATTTTAGGTGATCACAACATTTACTAAAAAAATCAATTTTTGCTTTTGTATTAATAAGATTAGTTTGCCACTCCTATTCCGTTATTCCTTTTTGTCATTTTGAATTGTTCTATTTATTGTTTCCATTAAGAATATTTTTATTTATATCACATGTTTTGGACATAATTAACATTGTTCATCCTCATTATCCTTATTTTAATATTTTAATAATAATTATGCTCTCCACATACTTTTTACTAATTTTGTTTTAACATTTTTACATTATTTATGGTCTTCACATGTTCCCAATAACTTTATTAAAATATATTTTTAAATAGTTGAGTCTCATACTTTTTCCAATAACTTTATATTGATAATATTTTAATCTTTATGATCTTCACTTTTTCCCTAAATTTAATAAAGTAATATATTCATCATCTAAAAGATGCTTATTTAAAATACATACATAAATAGAGTTACAATAGAGTATTATTTATAATGGGTTCTAAGAGATTTAAGTAATTAGGAAACAATAAAGTATTATTTATAATGGTTTCTAAGAGATTTAATTTGACGTGTAAACATCCAATTAGACATAGGAATTTGATCTGCATAAGATGCTCACTATAATACATACATAAATAGAGTTACAAGAATTTAGGCATATATCTGTTTTAATTGGAAATTAAAAGTACACACTTATCCAAACGTCGTAACTTTTCAAAAAAACCTCATAAGTTTCATATGTCGTAAAGTTTACATATATTGTATACATTTTATAAATACAGTCGATCTCTTGAGAGACCGTCTCTCAGAGAGACGTCCCTCAAGTCCAACCCATTACATTTTCTTTTATGGATCGACCTAATTAGAGATGATCTCTCAAAAAGACCGTCTCTCACATGAATTTGTGTTATAATATGTGTACGTATTTTGTAGTTTTACTTTGCCAAAATTAGAAGGATTTATGATGTTTGATTTGTTTGGAATAATATTAAACTGCATAAATTCTTAGGACCTAAGTTTTTTTTATTTTATTTTATTTGAAGATGAACTTTTAGCACAAATATCACATACATAAACTTAAATAAATATAAAAACATTTAAAGTAAATAAATAACTACACGCAAAAAACATGACCTATTATAACCTCTAAAACCCTTAAAAGACTAATCTTTATAGATGACATCCTAAAACTATGGATGACAACCGGTTATGGATATCTACAATTAACTTTACAAAAAAAAATCACCATTCACTTTACGAGTTATCTTACTACCGTGCACATGAATATCTACAATTGTTCCCCTCCCTTTCTTATATGCTTGGCCAGCTCAAATGGACATTTTTTAAACGTAATAAGAGAGAGTATCGAATTGATTAGGATACGGAAATTCAAATAGTGAAAATCATCATTTGATTCCGATCCAAAAACCAAATATCCGGAAGCCGGATATCAAGTCAATCCATATTGAATACCGAATATCTGATTTTTTAATTCAATTATTTTTGGCTTTTTAAAATAAATATTGCGATGTTATATATATATAAATATTTCAGCTCATTTTGCTTTCTTTCTTAAATCAAAGACATTTTCAAAGTTTGAAAATCAATCATTTTAAAAATATGGTTGGATTTTGAGAAGTCTAAATCATTTAATAATAAATTAATCATGTAATTTAATTGTAATTGAGAAATTAATACATACAGCAACCAAGACAAAGTTATATATATGTTATAGTACCAAACTGAAAGTTTTTAATGATAGTCTCAAATTAATCGTCATATTAGCATCCTTAGTCCTAATCATCTTAGCATGTAAGATTTAATAAGATGACAATTCATTAAATTTTAGAGTTGCTTGTGCCATTTGTTTGTTTGTTTTATAAGTTTACGTAATACTACCTCCTATTCGGCCTATTAGTCTCATTTGGTTTTTCACACTTGCCGAGACAACATTTTAACCCTTTGTATCTCTAATTGTTTTTAATTAAAAATTATAAAAAGTAGATATTAATAATCTTTGTATTAAGACGAATCAAACAAGATCCTACATGATTATGTTTTAACTTATGGATTAAGAATAAAATACAAATTAAGAGTGATAAGTGAATAGTGAAAAAAAATCAATGGGACTAATGAGTAGAATAGGAAGGAGTATAATACTTCTTTACTTTGACTTTAACTTTAATTTTTTTGTAGCTACTTAACATAAAATCTAAATCGATTACTAGCCAATTAAAATTGATTATTTTCCAATTTAAGGGGAATAATATACATTCTACCACCCCAAATTACATAAATACTAGTATCTTTATTTTTATTAGAGGAAGTAATTATTTGGTACGTAAATAAAATTATTGCGTTGACTCAGCAGTGATCACGACTCAGATAAATAAAATTTACCTACAAACAATTTTTATTGTAGAATTAAATCTAGTATTTACTTTTATTTGCAGACTCTTATATTTAATTTATATAAGACGTGTTGGCTTGTCACAAAATAATGGCATTAATTTGCATTTAGTTATATAGAGTTATGAACATACGGTTTTGTACCAGGCTGAACTTCTCATTTGTCTCCAAAGTTATCTTTAGATTACTTATTAATTAATTGGAATTGGTGTTAGTTGATATGTAATTCAATATCATTTACTACAATTTGCATTGTCAATTAAATTTAGTCAATCCTTCGTCTATTTGCCTTTTACATATCACTTTTGCTCTCATTTTATTTATCAACTAGTTATTCATATTTTAATTATATGCATATTATTTATATTTATTTTTAATTTATGTAAGGGTCAAGTTTGAGTGTTTTTCGTCGTAAGAATCTCTCTTTCTAAGGGCCGTTCTCGAGCCAAGGAACTCTTTGGTCGCATCATCCTTTATGGATAGTAGTTTTGACTTAGTTTAATGTTTGACTCTTTGGGGTGTAACTTGATTGCGTGCATTTCTCCTGCTCTACCCCCTTAGGGGTACCGGTATGATATGTCCGCTACTTTCTCCTCGGACTTTGACTTTGTGCAGGATGCTGGGTTGATTACCAAGATCAAGACCAAGATTAATGTTTGATTTATATATTCAAACTAACCTACACAACCACGCTATGAGGAAGATATATATATTTTATGGTGTTTGAATTAGAAAAGTAGATTGCTAGATCGAGGAACAAATCTAAAAGAATTTGAAATCGAATTTCAAATTTGAGGAAATTACAATTAAAAATATTTCTATAGATTCTACGGACTTGCTAATAAAAATTCCTAAAGAATAAGAATTAATCTATTTTTAAAATTGAACGCTTGAAGTTCAACTTTTTAAATAAAGTATTAAAACCTATACAATGAGAAGTTGTTCTTCAAGAAAAAAAAGAACAACACACAACAACTTATAAGAGCTTTAATTTATTTACCTTAAGAAGAGCAACTTACATACGATTTCAATTTCATTTTACAAGTTAGTTTTACATGTTTCTTTAACCGAGAATAACTGTAAAATCAAAACACTAATATAAAGAGTTAAGCTTGGTAGTTTGGTTGTGAAGTTACCTCGTTTACACTTTATTATGTATTTAAGAGGTGCAGGATCGACCTTAGATATTTTGGGGCCCTGGGCGAAATGGTACATTAGGGCCATTTTCCTTTGTAATTAATAATCTATATAGACCCTTTACAACTATTAATTTTGCTTTTTTGACATGGGGTTCTGGGCGACGGCCCCTCTTGCCCACCCTTAAGACCAGCCCTGAAAAGGTGACAATGTTAGTTGTTTTAGAGTTATTTTTTTAGTTACTTGATGAGTGCGTAGGTAGTAGTAGCTAAAGTGATGTTAGGGTGTGTAATATTGACGATAAGGAAAGCTTCTTTTAGCTAGAGTGTTACCAACAAAAAAGTCAAAAGTGTAATAAAAAAATATTGAGTTAAGAAATCCTAAAGGTTGGAGAGAAACCAAAGGTGAAGACGTAGATTATTTAAAAGAATAATTTCTTACATATAAGTGTCTAAAATTATTTTGAGGATTAAATAAACTCCTTCGATATTAAGTGTCCACTCATAATACCTAAAGAATTCTATCAGGAATTTGTGAAAATCACTATACTTTATTCAAATCAAACCCCCTTCTAGAGCATAATTTCTTAGATCCTTTTAATTGGTATAGAGCTTTCTTCACTCTTAAACCAGATTTAACGATATTAATTAATGTCATCTTAAATCTTAACAATAGAGGTTTTGCTTTGGGACGATCTACCAAGTCCTCCAATGTTCAATAGAGACATGTTCTCTCAATGCCATGTTATGATACAAATGTTTATCATAGACCAAGATATTTAGGTTGGCAAATTGTCTAAAATGGTACTAAGATATCTATATGAAGATTCAAGGACACAAAGAAGTTCCATAAAATAAAAGTGAATTTTCTCAAATTGATTTAGAGCTTGTTGCCAAGAATTATACTGTTATTAACTTGTTATATTCAGGACCGGCCCTAGATGTTTTGGGGCCTTGGGCGAAATAGCATATTGAGACCCTTTTTCTTTTGTAATTTATAACCTATATAGACCTTCTACAACCATTAATTTTGATTTTTTTACATAGGGCCCTGGGCGACGACCCCTATTGCCCACCCTTAGGGACTTATATTGCGCCCTTAGCCTTGATGAATTCAACAGAATCAAACCTTTTAAAAGTGCAAAAGAGATCTGGGATATGCTGGTTGTATGGGTAACCTATGAAGAAACAAGCCAAGTTTTTTTTTTCTTTTTTTTTTTGAATTAAAACAAGCCAAGTTAGAAACACTAAGATAAGTATTTATCAACAACAAATTAATATGAGTTATATATTAACCTATGAGGCATATTAGGTTAAATCTCTTTGGAAGGAGCATGAGGGAGGGAGATTGAAACCCTCTTCTTCTTCCTCCTTCCTCCTTAATCTTTCTCCATTGAACACCATTTTTATTCCTTGTAAGCTTTTGATTTCTTGTTTTTCTTATTAGTAGTTTAATTTTTTGAATTAAAACAAGCCAACTTATCTTTCTTTGTCAAACTTTAATTATTTTCTTAGAAATTGTCATTCATTAAAAGTAGTATTGTTCTTCATATTCTTTTGGCTCTTGGATCTTTAATTGTTTGTCTCATAGTTTAATTATTGTTTTTCCTTGTAAATTTCATTATTATCATTATTTATCATGCTTAGTTTCATTTTAGGGTTTTTATTTATTGTTTGTACCATGATTAGTGAGTAGATCCATTTTCTAGGGTTAGGGTTTTGAACCTATTAGTTGAGTTACTTGAGTATGATTTGATTCTTGGATGTGTCTATGAAACTAAGGATTAAAGTGGTTAAATTGTGTTAATTAACCCTAAATTAAATATGCTTTGTCGGACTAGTCAATAGAACTAGCGTGTGAGATTGGGATCGACTTTACTTTAGGGTAAATTTTAGTTAAATTCTTATTAATTCGTTCAATAAAACTAGCGTGTGAGAATCGAATTAATAGGGTCTAAATCTAATAGTTAATCAACAGAGCGAGAGTTTGAGATTAACAAGATCATGTTTAACCACAAATTTAATCCGACTTTTCATAGACACTAATGAGAATTAAATCATATAAGACTTTAGGGGATTCCCGACACCCTAGATGCTTTCATCACATAGCTTAATCTCATATTTCTTATTGCATTTTTAGCTTGTTAGAAAACAACCAATCAATCTTTTTTTTCTCCCTAAGCAATATAATCAATCGAAATTACCAAGTTTCTTGTCCTAGCTTCCTTGTGTTCGACCCGCGACTACACGTACACCATGCGCTTGCGGTTAAAATAAAATTTGCACATCAGTATCTATTAAGCTAACATTGGGTTAAATCTTAATATTTTTTTCCCGCAAATTCTTTTTTTTTTGTGATTGTTCTTACTTAAACTATTGTGTAATAATGTTATTCTTTAATTTTCTTAATTTCTCTTTTATGAATGATTAAGCTAAATATTTTTGGAGACTTAATATTTAAATTTTATATAAAAAATACTCCAAATAAAAATAAAGATAAAAAACGCTTTGTTGAAAGAAAAAGAAACAATAAAAAACATTATAATAAAATCGGGTATCCGAATGCGACCCGATTATTTAGAATACTCGAATTAATCTGAATCGGAAGCGGATTGCATTTTTAGGTATTCGAAAAGACAAATTTTTGAATCCGGATCGACTTGGTATCCAATATTGGTTATTGCCTTGTTGGGTGTTTGTTATTTGGAAATTTTGGTTAGCCTTTGGGCTTAGAGTTGTGCGTGACCCACTGTTTGTAATGATTGATGGGCATGGGCGGCTCCAAAATAATTCTTCCAAGTCCTAATAGATGGAGTGTGGAGATCTCTGAAGCATATGCAGCTTTATACGGTTTGATGGCTAGAATGGGAACGGATTCATTTGGAGGGAGATGCTTTGAATATTATTATTGCAATTCAGAACCATGTGCACGGCTTCTCTCCAATTCACTTGATTTATGATTGTTGTTTTGATGTATTATCTTTTTTTGATCTTGCTATGTATAGTCATGTCCGTACAGCCGGTAATATTGTGGCTCATATGGTAGCGAGATGGGACACGTTCATGAACTCTGAGAAAGTGTGTATGGCTCCGTTTCCAGAGTCTCTAAGGACTCTCGAATTGCTCGATTTGAGCTAATTGCTATAACAGATGATCTTCAAAAATAAAAAAATAAAAAAACAAAGAGATAAACATTTTTGATGGTTTTGTAAGTAATGACTTTACAGCTAGTCTCCTGAGAGACCGTCTTTCTGAGAGACGTCTCTCTGGCCCAATCCATTAAAGCTTATTATCTATATTTACTCTATATTTTTCCTGATGGGCTAACCCAATTAGAAATAGTCTCTCAAAGAGACCGTCTCTCACAAGAATTTGTGTTACTTTAATGCTCTAAATATATAAGGGTCAATTTAAAAGGAATGGTCTCACATGAGACCGTTTTATTTATAAATTTGTGTAAGCTATTTTAAAAAAAGTTCATTTTTAATAAATGTTGAAAGTTCCTAATTTTAATTTTTTATTTAAAAAGATAAAATTTTAGGACATAAATCATATTAGGGGCAATCAACAAAATGATTTTATAGCCATTGTATAAAGCATAGTTTAATTTATGGAAATTGCTAATTGTTGTAAATTATTCTCAAGTTAATTAACATAATGTATTTCTTCGGCTACTCTAATGAGAGACCGTTTTTTAAAGAGACGACCTCAAAATAAACAAGAAGCCCACATATTTATTTTCAATTTAATTTTTATTAATTGAGTTATTTAGTCCATATATCTAATGTGTATTTGGAGAGACTATCTCTCACAACAATTTGTGTTTTTACATTCATTTAAAATGAATGTAAAAATTCACTCATGAATTGTCTTTACTAGTTAGGTATTTAATTTTCTTTGCGGGAAATTTGTATTTTATTTATATAGAAAATATTATAAAAGTAGCCGATTAAATTATATCTTTGAAACTAGAGTTTGGATCCATGTCTCGAAGTAGAGTTAACTCTTTCATTTTTGTTTACATTTTTCTTTTTTCAAATTTTATTTTGGTGTAAATTTTAGATTTATTATCTCCAAGTTATTTGTAATTATGTTCCTCTCAAATAATTGACATTGCAATTGCTTACGGTCAAAGTCAGCAACACAATATCACATACAAGTCATGGTCCGAGGAGAGAAGGATAGTGCGCAAATCATAGTCAAAGCAAGATGAAAAGAGCTCATATACAGTACAAAATAACTTGCTTTTAGTGGGATATATTTAGCGACATTTAATTTAAATGTCGCTATTTCAAATTTCTTATAGTGTATATAGAGGATTTAGTGACATTTATTAGAGTCTTTAGCAGCATATTAAAAAGTCACACTAAAGCTTTTAGCGACATAGGATCCAGTGACATTCTCACAATGTCACTATAGAGACTATAGTGACAATTACATTTTCCACTAAAGACCAAATTAAATATCGCTAAATCGCTTTATGGTGAAACTTAAAATAAAAACCAATAATTATTACACTAAAAATAGAAATCAATGACATTTTCTAATGCCACTAAAAATCCAATATCGCAAAAAGCTAAATTTGTTGGAGTGATAAATAATTTATTTATCTAATTGATGTATTTAAGGTTAAGTGATTAGTACTATCATTGTTGTTAAAATTACAATCTAAATCGTAGAATTGTACGATTCAACGACACAAATTGGATCCAAAGACTAGGATCGTTTTAGTGGAATCAGAATCAAATGGGATCGTCGGTAGGAACATTAGAATCGGGTATGATAAACTGGAATCGTGATTCCATATTGATCCCGTCAATACTACTCACAAGAACGAAGCTTCTAAGTGGGATAGATAGAATCATCTAGGATCGACTGAACTCAAGGGAGATCGTTGGTGGGATCGTTAGAATCAGCTAAGTTCGACTAAAATCAAGTGGGATCGTTGGTGGGATTGTTAGAATTGGCTAGGTTGACTAGGATCATTAGTTTAAAACTCACTACAATATAATTTGCTTTTAGTAAGATATATTTAGCGACATTTAATTTAAATATCGCTATTTCAAATTTCTTATAATGTATATAGAGGATTTAGTGACATTTATTAGAGTCTTTAACGACATATTAAAAAGTCACACTAAAGCTTTTAGCGACATAGGACATTTCTCATAAATGCCACTATAGACTATCGTGACAATTACATATGCCACTAAAGGCCAAATTAAGTGTCGCTAAATCACTTTATGGTGGAACTTAAAATAAAAACTAATAATTATCACACTAAAAATATAAAACAGTGGCATTTTTTTAATGTCACTAAATCCAATGTCGCAAAAAGCTAAATTTGTTGTAGTGACTACTGATTTAATTATTTTGCTAGTATCTTTGTTTGTTTTGCTAACTATGGTTTATTATAATATCCTTGTGTGTATGGGTTTGAATATATTACTCCATGTGTAGTGTATATCTTATATATATTTTATTTTTATAAGAACAGAGAAGAAAACAACATTAAAAAAGTAAAATATGTATGTATTTTAAAATTAAAGCAAAATCTTAAGAAAATACGTGTTCTCTATGCTTTTTTATAGTGAAACTGATAAATCAATAAACATAAACATAATACAACTTGTTATTTCTGCAAATTTGTAAGATCGTCTGCTTCTACGGTTCGATCCTACGATACGATCCTGCTAGTTGATTTTGATCCTACGTAGAATTTGATCCTGACGACATTGATTACTATAAAGAGTGATCATTTAAATTGTAAATGATCACCATAAAATTATAAGTGATCACATTGAATGTACTTTAAAACTAACCTTAGTCTTAACAAAATACTTTCTCATTTTGAGAATTTATGTAATTTTTATTGTCCAGCGGTTCTAGTTTTGTTGACATACACAACCATACTAGCCTTCAAGTTGATCATTTGTTGCAAAATTAACAGCTTTTTTTTCATAAACTTAATTAGTTGCAGGCTCATTGATTATTGTGAATATATTTTCTTCGTGGTATATTGATAGTCATAAATTTATTGATAAACTAATAACAAATAATTTGACTTATCTAATGTTATATTTATGGTACTTTAATTGTCATTTAATCATTTCATCACTTTACGTGTAAAATTAAAAATCTTGCAATAGGATATATTAATTATTATGACCAAAATTAAATTCACTTTATAACATCAATATTTAAATACGTGTAGCTTAATTTTTTTCATTATTATAATTAATTAACGAAATGAATTAAAGTCAAGAAGATTGGTGTGAAGTTATTAGTTTTAAGTATTTTTGTGAGAGATCATTATTTTAATGATCTCAAAATAAGGAGTCGATATTATGGCCATCTCTCAGTAAGATAACCTCAAAAAAAGAAGCTGATATTATGATCGTTTCTCAATTAGATGATCTCAAAATAAGAAGTTAATATGATGAGATTCCATGTAATTTGTATTAATTTAGCTATTATACCAATTAGGCTTCTAGCACCTCATGGTAAGTATCTCCTCGGTCCTCATACCACAATTTGTATATTTATTTAACAACAATTAACTAACTTTTTGACGATAATTAAATGCATAGCTAGTTTTACTTCCTTAAATCCCCTCTCGCCCTTCCTTAGTCACCACATAATCAAATCCCTTTTTCTCAATCAATGGTCACCAAAACAATAACAAACAATATCTACCACCCTAAAAATGATCCATCAAAATATTTGCCCTTTTATTCAAGAAACCCACTCAACCCGACCCAAAACCTTACCATTACCCATCCGGGCTCAAAGCCCGGTATCTCATGGTAACATACTCTTTACTTCTCACAATAAATTAGACCTAAAACTTCAAATAAGGAACAAGAAAACTTATAGTGGTGAATTAAACCCTAAAAAGAAAACTACCCTACGTAGTTCTTTTCCATATTTTAGAAAGTCGCCCTTTATTTGTAGGGTAGTTACCCTAAATCATAAAGTTAATGGTGATTCATGTCATACCCTCATCAAGGTCCTTAGTTTCCAATTTAGCCCTAATTATGCATTAGCCTTAAGTGTGTCTCCATCACATAGAAGTTTCTTATATTCAGGTTCTTCTGATGGATGTATAAACCTTAATTGGGCAAATATTTTATTAGAATATAATAAAATTGCAATATATGGAGGATAAGAGAAGGGCATGTAAGATGTTTGGCTACATACTTGCCTAAGGAATAGGATATATGTAATGTGTTTCTTGGTGTATAGTGCGTTGTAGCTTGGAAACCACCATAATAAAATTTATAAACATGTATTAATTTATAAAACTTTGGTATAAGTTTGAGATTATTGGCTATTATTAGTGATATTTTATTACTTTTATAAAATTCGTAAAAGTTGTTGGTTATTTTAAAAAGTTTATTTGTTTTTTAAAATTTTTTTTATGGTATTTTTGGCAACTTGGATTTCATTTCCAAATGTTGAATTGGGCCAAATATCATGTTTGGCAAACCTTGAATTTGAAATGTGAAATTGGATCAATTTCATAGACTTGCAATAACAATGTAAAATTTGATCAAGTATCCAAATTTGCAAATTCCAAGTATATAGGTGTCATTTACAATTCTTGAATTTGAATATCAAAATCAAATTCCATATTTCCAAATGAATTCTTTGTTGCCAAACACTACCTTAAAGAATATAAGTAAAGTAAATGACTGAGATTTTATGATGTAATAACACCTATATGTTCATCCATTCTTAGGAGAAACTTATTCGAAAAAGTTTTTGGTGGAAGCTTTGAATTTTACATGCCTAAGAATTTTTGACCCAATGGTTGGTGTAACATGTTTAGCCAAAACTTGGGCATACTTTATATTAACATGGTGAAGGATTTCCAAGACATTAATTGGTAGTACATGTAACAAGGTAACATTGTATATTGTGAAGAGACCTTTGGATGAAGTGGTGACCAAGAGGATCATAATAAGAAGCATCAAAACCCACAACATCTATGTTGGCCTGCTCGTTCGAGCTTAATGTTAGATTGTTTGAGCTGACCGTATCAATAACGTGTTGGATTTTTTATTGCACTAGTATGTTGTCTCGTGCAATGTCCTATCTTTTCCTATGTAGGCGTACCTTTGTATTCGTGAGCCAAGCAAGGCTTAAGCCCCCACATCCTCTCTACTAAAATATGTAATTGACTATTCCCTTGTATACTTAGTTTCTCGCACACTCTCATGCTTCATGAATGTAATTTCTTCAAGTTTGTATTGAGTTTTCAGGCTCTTCTATCCTTTGAACATATAATGAAATGTACTAGCCTATAATAATGGATGTAGCCTACAATTTGGTGAACCACCTTAAATTTTTGTGTTATTGTTTTCATTAAATTTGATTCTTAAATAATTTTCTCAGTTGCAAATAGTCAAAGTTTATTTGTGCATCTTCAATCCATGATTGCAATCTTTTTGGGCACCTTTAGGCTACCGCTTTTGTCCCGTTAGGCGTCCCTAAAAATAGGTTTCAAAAAAGTATTTAAAATAGAGATACTCTTTATTGGCCATCAAGAGTAATCGATCCAAATAACTAGTTCACTCTTCTTCTTCCCTAATAAGCTAAAGATTATGTTTTTAAATAGTCCTTCTAACCTTAAGTTTCCAATAACCTATAGTGAACTTATAAACAAAATACAAAGCCTCGCGTCATCTTACTTGCCCATATATCTAATATAATTAACATCATACAGAATCGTAGAGTCGTAATTAAAATCGTACATAAGCTGATGAAGCTTTCTTAAAAAACGATTATTTTTTTTACCAACATTTGAGTTGGAAATTGGGAGGAAAGTAATCGGAATTTTTTTTAAAAGGATTTTGTCATTTTAATATGAAATTCAGCAAAAAAGGATTTTCAATAAATTTTCTAGTAATAAATAGTCGAAAAATGGTCAAAAATTTCTACTCATTTATGGCGGACTTGTTAGTCATTAATTCCAACTAATTTTTCGAGTGTTTGCATTACAGTAATTCCAACTGTTCAAAATGGTCGAAAATTAGTTGGTAAGCGCCGGCGGTATAGGCCTATACCAACTGAATTTCTACTATTTTAGGTAGTCGAATAAGGGATTGTTTTGAAGTGTAAAAATGCATTTATACACACTTATGTGTGATTAGGGGTATAAGTAATTTGGTGGAAAATCGAACACCGAATCAAACCAAATCGAATAAGTAATTTGGTTTGATTATACTTTAAACCTGGTTTGGTTTGTACTGACTTTTAATTATAATTTGGTGTTCGGTTCGAACTCGGTCTAGGGTCCAACAAAACCGAAAAACCCGGAATGTTAAAGGCATGTTATATCTTCCATTTGATTTGTTTGAAGTTTTGCCTTTATTATTAGATTTTTGTTAAAAGTTTTTTATAGCTCAAATTAAAAATGCTAAAATTATTAATATCTATTTAGGTGCTTTAGAAAGAATAATTTCGAAACAATACATGCAAATTTGATTTTCAGTGTAAAATATACAAATCAGTGCAATTCGGTCGATTCGGTTCAATTTGGATTGGCATTTTAAAATTCGATTTGGTTCAATCTAGATTATAATTATTATGATTTGGATTTGGACTGAAAATATCAAAACCAAATTTTATTTGGTTTGATTTGGATTTGTATCGAATCCAAACAAAAAACCAAACTTTCACCTCTATGTGTGATGTCCATATCATACATCTTGGAAAATTCCAAGTGTCACATTTAAAGAGAGTTTGAAAATGCAACTTATTTATTTGCTAAAAAATTGACTTAACATTTGATCTTGATCAATATCTCTACCATTAAAGTATATATCTTTAACTATAATTTATTTATAGTTAAATTGAGTAAATTATAGAATATAATATATTGCATGATTTACTATTCACAATTTTAAAAAGGGATTTACTACGTGATGGTAATAAACTTTTGCAAAAGTCCAGTGGTAGCAGATTTTTTAAAAAGATTTTCATAAAATAGCATTATACTTGTGGAATTCACAATTTAACATATAAATCTAACTTTTTTTTGGGCATTAATGTTACTGAAGCTTAATTCCAAAAGTTCAATGTTATTTTAAGGAATTTTAAGGAAAGAAGGTTACTATATTTTAAAGAAGACAAGGATAAAAATAAAATTTCACAACTTAACGTATAAGCTAACATTTTTTGAGCATTAATCTTACGACAGCTTAAATTCCAAAAGTACAATATTGTTTTGTAGAATGGTTTTTAAGATTTGACCATTGGCCTTTCGCAAAAGTTTGTTACTACCATGTATAATATCCCTTTCAAAAATTATAGAGTTAATTTATACATGTAACTGCAAAAATTGAGTGTATCAACTGCATAATGTATCTGATTTTATTGTTTGATATCATATATTTATAAATGTCGATGCTAATAAAAAAGTTGTGCATCACACGGGTTTATATATACACTAGTATGTGTATAGAACGATAAAATTTATTCCAAATTTTAGCAAATAAATAATTGCAATGGGATTTGGGGTACGTGTTTGGCTGTGGTCTGTTGGCGGTTGGCTTTTTTGTAGGCTTATTTGATCAGTTGAAAATGTTGGTTTTTGAGCTAGTTGAAAAGTTTAGCTGTTTGTGAAAATGTTTGGTAAATTTGAGTATTGGATGTTAGATGTTTATTAGAGAAAAGTGGGCCAACAAGCCAAAAACTAACCAAAAGAATTAGCTGGAGCAGCATTCTCATTTTGGCTTAAAAGTCAACTTTTCAGCTGTTTTGAGCTGTTTGACCAAACACTAAGCGCTAATGTATTTACCAAACTAAACATGAGCAAAATCTTTGCCATGACAACTCGTGATCCTTAGGGAGTCAGCTTTGGACTGATTTACCAAGTGTTCATTGAAGGGCTAGTAGGCAGTAGCTATGGGTACCAGTACCACCAATACCCAAAAAAAAAAAAAAAAAAAAACAATAGCTAGACATATGTAATTAAAGAAAATAGGACACTCATAACACAAGGATATATTATTACAATTCTTCACTTAAAAAGATCAATATAATAAATTATAATTCTTAAGATAAAATGACGACCAATACAATATTGGATACAAAAATCCTTACTTTACAAGTAAAGATCTCTTATTGTGCACAAATGAAATCAATTGCAATTATAAGTTTACAAACGACTGAAACACAAGTACTATTTTATTTCTTTGAATTTATTTTTTTGACTATTTTTTATCCGAGTTTCTTTAGTGATATATAAAGCAAATTCAAAGAAACAAAAGTATATACTTTATATTTATATACTAGACTTAATCCATGGAAAAACTAGGTAAGAAACCATAGACGCTCATTCCTCCATCAACAAAAATAGTTTGGCCAGTTATATAAGAAGATGCTGGCATACAAAGAAATGCCACTATTGATGACACTTCTTGGGATTCTCCCACACGTCCAAGTGCCGTTCGAGATTCGATTCCCTCAACGAACTTCTTATTTGTGAAAAACTGTCAAAATATATTATATTACAAAAAATTAATTACACATGCAAAATTAATCAAATAGAAATAATGAGAGCTCTCGAGAGACCGTCTATAGTATAGACGTCTCTTAAGAACCCAACCCATATCTCCCTTTTAACTTACAACTACCTATCAGTTTTTTTTTAATTTGTAAATTGGGTCAAACCAAAACTTGAGACGTCTATTATATAGACAGTCTCAAGTAAAAATTTGTAAATAGAAATTATGATTGTATTAATAAAACCTATTATTAATGCATTAATTAATTTATCATTAATTATTGAAAATGCTTATTATTATAATACTTATATTTATATTTTTAAGTTGATGTGTTAGGCTCTATAATATCTTTATTTACTTTAACAATCATACAATCTATTAATTTTATTGTATTTTAGAAAAAGGCAAGTTGAATGTAAGCATGCCATTTGTCTTTTTTTTCATTGGATGGTATTAATGGAATTGATTTAATTGCATTTTTTGACTTTCCATATTTACACGTTTGCATTTTTAAAAAAATTAATAAATGCAATAAATTTCATAATTATTCCAATTACACTGTTATATATAAATGTACAATTTAAAAAGTTATCCTGAAAAATAGATAAAAATGAAAATACACTGATAGAATATTATGTTGCAAAATAAATTATTTTCATTACAATTATACTGCAATTCATTAATTAAATTATTATTAGAAATACATAATTGACCTTTTTCCTGCAATAGTTTTTAAAAACTTAAATGACTTAGATTCATTTAATTGATTATCAAATTCAGTCATTTACATTGTTATAATACCATAATAACCATTTTGAAGTTTAGGAAAAATGTAAAAAATATTGAACCAGATGATAATTATGGAAACAAATAAATTAACGCAAAAAAATCAACCAACTTCGATTCCTGTGTAGGCAATCAGACTATCTTAGCTATCAAATATAGTGCAATAATAATCAATTAACTAAAAATATTGTCTGCTTTTTTGTAGTTTAATTATTCCTTTATGAAAATAAAAATGTATAAAAATTTTCATGACTGAAATTACAATATAAATAGCCCCATATGGCCATTCCAATTGTTTGCTCATATTATTTCTCTTCTCTGAATCTTTGGTGTTGTTTAATAATATTTTATAGAATAATCATGAGTTTAATTCATTCAAGAAATTCATGGTGAGATGGGAATATGGAATATTAATGACTATTAATAAAAGTCAAAGACAAATAGTATTCCATGTTGGTCTATTCTCACTTTAGCCTATTTTTAGTCATGAACAATTTTACGTCGCCATTTGTAGAGTGATTAGAAGAAAATAACGAAAATTCTCATATGCTACAAGGATGGTGAAATATGTCATCGTATTGAGAATGTAATATATATTGAGGTGTTTCAAAACCTATAAACTTTTGATTAACAGCGTATTTTGGGTTTGTTTATAATTAATTTTTTTTAATTACAATATATATGAGTAAATACTTACTACCCACGTTCATATAATATTTGTATTAGTCTAAAATTTCATTAAAATATTAACGTATTTAATAATCCGTGCATTGAACGGGTTTTTATACGAGTTAACATTAACGCTACTATAACATGATGATATTAGAAGTATAATTACCTCTTCGGCCATTGGAGTCTTGATGAAACCTGGAGCCACAACATTACTCCTGATATTGTCTTTGGCCCATTCACATGCTAGAATTTTGGCTAGTTGATTCATTGCCCCTGCCAATATTTTAATTATTTAATCAACTCAAGTGATCAACCACTTTAGAATCACTCGTTTTTTCCTTTGTCTTTTACGTATCTTATTTACTCGTTTTTACCTAGTTATTGTTATTTATCTACATGTTTTTTTAATTCAAGTTCGTATATTTTATTACTTAGCCTGTATAGTAAGATGCAAGCTAGTAGTTTCTTTTTCACTCACTACTCTACCTATCAGATCAGTTTGAGTACTAATTTCGAGTTGGTAGACATTTTGGCCTCATCCTCCTTTATGGGTATGGATTGCCACAATCTTTTCCTTCCCAAACTCTGACCATAGTATTCTATGGGCGTGAAACACTGGCTATGATGATGATGAGGGTTATGTATAGAGGTATATATACGTACCTTTAGCAGACCCATAAATGGAACCCGCATTAACAGCAAAGAAACTTGCAATAGATGAAATGAAAATGATGTTGCCTGCTCTTGAGTTTTTCAACATTGGATAGCCAAGTTGTGAGAGATGGTAAGCCGACTCAAAGCAGTATGACATTACATGTGAGAAATCATCCTCTGTGTAATCACATGTATCTTTGTAGATCGAACCACCAACATTATTAACCTATAATTCGAAATTATACATTCATTGTTAATAAAACTATGCAATATTTCTTAATTTGAATCGTTTGAGCGAATATCAATATATATTTAGAGTTGTTAGGTTAAGTTGGTTTTTTAACGTGGTATCAAAAACAATTTGAATCTCACTCACCCTTCATTAAGATGGAATATAAACGCCAATATATAAAATATCTTAAGACTTTAGTTTTAGTCAACTCATTAAAATAACATATTCCATTTACCTAATATATAAAATATCTTAAGACTTTAGTTTTAGTCAACTCATTAAAATAACATATTCCATTTACCTTTTAATATCGTTCCATTTGTTGTTCCTCTAACGACCATTCCAAATGATGGGAAAAACTCCACAAGTGGAGTTTTGTTTGCTCAAAATTTGAATAACGAGGAAAACGGAAAAAACTCACAAACATTTTTTTACTCTTTATATTAGTTTAGGTCTATAGGACATAAATAACCTTATTTATCTCATTTTAATATCTTATTAATGCCTATGGTACGTTTTCGCATATTTTTTAGTAACTTTATTTTAATATTTTTTTATACTTTTTCCGTTCCATCATACTTGCTACATTTGACCTTTTACGCATGATAAGTGCAATTATTTGCACTAATTGCTTACATTTTTATGCTCCATTGCGGTGTTTAGAGGCGGTTTAGGGTCGTTTTATATGGTTTCACTCCATTTCGGTATTCCATGTCCAATTTGTAGCCAAATGGGTGAATTATAGTACTTTTGAGTCATTTTTGTGGGTTTTTGGTGCTAACCATGTTTACAGGGCTCAAAGAACGTATCAAGCTATCAATTTTATCAAGCCATGAGGAGTAAAGGAGCAAAAGAGTAGAAAAGTGTTGTTAATGCAAAAGTTTTGAGGTGAAATTTGATACATGTCTACTCTTTTGTCCATAGCTTTTGATAGGAATATTGCATTGATGCAAGGTTCACGGCATTGGAAACTAGACTTCAAGGGCTTTCCAACGGTATATTATATGTCCGATTCCAATAACCGAGCAAGAAATGGCGATCGTTTGAAATCAGCAGAATCTGTCTGCCCAAAAACGCCGACTCGACGGTTGTCAGGAACGCCGACTCGGCGGTTCCCCGGGCTCAGCTACACGGTTTTCTTCAAGGGTTTTATGTTAAATCTCCTCATTAGTATAAATACTCTCTAAAATTCTGATTAGGGTTTCTCTTCTTCTTCTTCCTACTTTTTACTTAGTTTTTCTCTTAGTTTTTCATTAATCTAGCTTTCAATTACTCTAGTGTTAATTTAGTTGCAAGAACTCCAATCTAGCCTTTGAGATCTAATCTCCCTTCAAGTTTGTAAGTTTTTAATTTCCTTTATTTTTGAATTATTGTTTTAGTTTTAATCTTTTCTAGTGAACTTTAGATTTATCTTTTAATCATCCTTTAATAAAAATTGTAGTTTCTTCCCCATTATTGTTTTAGTATTTATTGTTATTGTTATTAAGTATTTCATTATTGCTCATCCTAGTTTATCTTTTAGTTCATTGTCATTCATGTTTAGCATTAATTTTGAAGTAGTATTCATTGCATTCATCATGATTAGTGAGTAGATCAATTTTCTAGGGTTAGGGTTTGAGCCTATTAGTTGAACATGAATTGATTCTTGGATGTGTCTATGAAACTATGGATTAAAGTGAATAAATTGTGTCAATTAACCCTAAATTAAATATGCTTTGTCGGACTAGTCAATAGAACTAGCGTGTGAGATTGGGATCGACTTTGCTTTAGGGTAAATTTTAGTTAAATTCTTATTAATTCGTTCAACAAAACTAACGTGTGAGAATTGAATTAGTGGGGTCTAAATCTAATAGTTAATCAACAAAGCGAGAGTTTGAGATTACCAAGATCATATTTAATCACATAATTAATCCGACATTTCATAGACACTAATGAAAATTGGATCATGCAAGACTTTAGGGGATTCCCGACGCCCTAGATTTCATCATCATATAGCTTAAACCCATTTTAATTATCGCATTTGTAGTTGTTAGTTCAAAACCAACCAACATTTTTATTCCCTTAGCAACATTATCAATTTAAATCGTAAAGTCTATTGTCCCAAGCTTCCTTGTGTTCGACCCGCAGCTACACGTACGCCGTGCGCTTGCGGTTAAATAAAATTTGCACATCATTGCAATCCAATGTGTTATTTTGTTCATTTATATGTCAAATTATACACATCTAAAAATTAAAAAGTTAATATTATGAAAGTATGCGATTAAATGATTCAAATAAGATCCCACTTGACTATACTTTTACTTATATATTAGCCGCTATATATAAAATGAACTTAAACGATGAATAATGTCCAAAATCAAAATGTAGGAAGTATTTCAGAACGTAGAAAGTATTACTTATGATTGCCACACATTTCCTTCTAACTTTATTTAAATATTTTTTAATATTGTGTTCTCCAAATTTTATTCCACAAATTTTATCTTAACATTCTCTTAATGCTTAATGTTTCACTTTTTCTGCATTATACTCCCTCATATTCTACCCATTAGTCCTATTGATTTTTTTTCACTATTCACTTATCACTCTTAATTTGTATTTTATTCTTAATTTATAACTTAAAACATAGTCATGTGGGATCTTGTTTGATTTGTCTGAATACAAAGATTATTAATATCTACTTTTTATAATTTTTACTTCAAACAATTAGAGATACTAAAGGTTAAAATGTTGTCTCGGCAAGTGTGAAAAATTAAATAGGACTAATGGGTTGAATAGGAGGTAGTATTTATTATTTAATTTATTAATAAAAATTATAATTTTAATTAGAGTTAATATTTTTTGTTTATAGCAACTTTAAAAAATAAAGGTATTAATAATTTAGCATTAATACTAAAACATGTGATCTCTTGAGAGACCGTTTTTTGTAAAGATGATTCTCAAACGTCCAGCCCAAATCTATATTTAGAGTTGTAATAATATATATTTAGAATTGGACTGAGCTTTTGAGAGTCGTCTTTACAAAAGACGGTATTAAGTCAGAATTTGTGATACTAAAATGAGTGAATGAGATGGACTTACAAGTATATCTAATCTTCCATCAAAGATAGAATCGACGGTCTTGATTAGGCTATCTCTTTGGGGGCGGGAAGTAGCGTCACAAATTGATCCACTAACTTGAAACCCTTTAGCTTTCCAATCAAGCAAACATCCATCAAGTTCCTCTTGGTTACGAGCACACGTATGAACACGACTTCCTAGTCTTGCTAGTTCTTCTACAATTGCATGTCTACACACGTAATACATTATTTGGTCAACAATATAGTAAATGTTTATAATAAGTCACTATTAAATAGGAGTAGTAATCTCAAAAAGGACAAAAGAATATTTCAGAACCATAATTAACGTTAATCTTATAAAGTTCTTTAATAGTAAAATTATATTGTTAATGAATTGCTTATTTCAATGATTGTTGATAGTAAACACAATTCCATAATGAGTTGTTTCCATTAATTACTAAGTGATTGGGCCGGAAACATAATGCTGATTATTAACGTTTCTCCAGAGTTATTTTTTATCGTTAATTGTTACGTTTTAAAATTGTGTAGAATAAATTATATATTATTTGCTTTTTAAGTAATTCCTTTATTATCTTTATACCGGCCAAATAAATATAGTATCGTTAACCTTTCATTTTTTTAATTATTATCTTTTCATTACATGTACAAGTTCTATACTAAATGACCCTTTAATGTATTTACTAATTAAAATACAAAAGAGAATAATAAGCATTATAACTTTATCACACTTACTAATTTCCTATATTTTATGTAATAAAACATTATTTCACTTATTTAAAGAAAATTTAAGGAAATAAAAAAATATATTTTCCAATATAAAAAAATAATGCATATGAAGTAGAAAATAATTATACCCAATTCCTTTGGTACCACCAGTAACAAGGGCATTTGTCCCTTGGAGTGACCAACGTTGATCATCATTTTTATAACCATTTTGATTTTGATTATTGGTCATTTTTTCCTTTTTTTTTCTTTAACTCAAAATATTTAATAAAAACTCTCTCTTTCTATTAATAGGAGAAATAGGAGAATATGTGATTATTGGTATTCTACAAGAGATCAATCGAATGGCTATTTATAATGTATTTGTGTTTGTATGTTATTGACTTTTCATTTTTTGTGCAAAAAGATTTGACCCCTAAATTTACATTTTTATATTAAAATAAAATAAACATCTAACAAATAAATGTTACTACTCGATCCCTTTGGTCCACGTATATTGCCCAAACATGCAAATAAACACATGTTATGAAAATGGTGCCATAGATATTAAAATTGTACCGATAAGATTAAATGTGATAAAAAAATTGTGCATAAGAATTAAAAAGGTAACATAAATATTACTTAAAATAAAATTGTTGCAATCTTGCAAATGTGTAGCTGATTTAAATTTAGATATAATTTTTATATTTTCTAAGTAATGAGTTATTAGTCTTTTTTATACAAAGTGGTTAATATATTAACATTAAAAATCAAAAGGAGAATTTTTTATACATTACCAGCATCTTAAGTTTTTAGTGGTCTTTTTATCATTAGCTATAGGAGACTGTAAATAAACGAAATGGTTGTGTTAGAAGGGTAATATAAATGAAAATATCCATTCTTTTAACAATACCTAGTTATATTGACCATATTATTATAATATTATTTATAGTAAATGCTGAACAACATATATAATTCATGTTTAATTAATATTAGTACGTGAAAATAAATTGGATTGAGTCAATAATAGTTTGATTTTACTTTCTATATTCTATATTCATATATCAAAGACTTTGACTATATCAAAGACTTTGACATTTCTTTGATTGAAATGTGAATGATGCTAAATATGAATTTAAATATCAACCTAAAAGAATACCACACACCAAATGAGAAAGAATGTGAATACTACCATTAAATATGTAGGAGTGAATCCTTTTGATATATTAACGCTAAATGTATCTCAGGATACTATATTGGAAAATATATTATTTATATTAACGTATGAAAAAAAAAATGCAAAGATGAATACAAGTGTTTATTAAGGTATCTTGAATACCTCCCCCTCAAATACAATGAGCTAGGCTATTGGGTGATAATCGAAAATTTTTAGGAGTTAATATATGTATCAACAATTTCATTGTCTCAACCCATTAGTCCCATCTATTTTTTGTCACTATTCACTTACTCTTATCTCTTTTAATTTGTATTTTGTTCTTATCTATAAGTTAAAACATAATCATCATGTTAGATTTTGTTTTATTCGTCTCAATATATGGATGATTTATATCAACTTTTTATAATTTTTAATAAAGAACAATTAAAAATATAAAAAGTTAAAATATTGTCCGAACAAGTGTGAAAAATCAAAAATCAAAAGACTAATGTATTGACCAAGAAATAATATTAGTTTTTTGTTTATTGCTCTTGAGAATTGGGAGTAATTTAAAGGGTGATTCAAAGTTTGCCTGCGCAAATTGTTTCATTTGTATTTGGAATCTAATGTACTGCATCATCATGATGTCACACCCAAGGTTATTAGGATCTTTGAGGTGGTGTTAATCTACAAATATGCATTAATGTCATCTTCATCATCATCATACCCAGTGTATCTCGCTCATAGAAAACTATGATTAGGGTCTGGATGCATTAATGTGCTTTGTATTATTGATTATCATTTATATTTATTCTCTTTTTATTTTTTGAGGTGTAAGTAAAAACTTATTTGAACTGCAAATCAAGAAAAGCTTGAATTTTATGTTTTTAAAAAATATACTTTTAATAATCATTTTTGAACTGCAAATCAAGAAAAGCTTGAATTTTATAAAGCTCTTGATATAATTATTTTGTATATATATTTGTACGTAAGTGAAATATGTATTACATGAAAATATTTTACGATTGAAACAACTAATGTAGGATCAGATCGTAGGATTGTATAATCGTGTTATGATCCTACCACCTAGATTCTTTAGCTAAGCAGGATCGCACGATTATACCAAATTAAGATCCTACCTACCATCCGGATCGATCGTCTATTTTTAAATTGTAAGATCGTAGAATCGTAAATCATAATTGGGATTACGGTAACTGTTAATAATATCGTGCCAAAGGCGATAAAGTCAACAAATTAAGAATCAACTGTTAATAATATCGAAACAAAATTTAAAGAATAATATAGTAACAAAATGTAAAGAACTGTATGACCCAATTAACAGTTCAATCGTGCCAAATACTTAAAACTTTTAAAAACAAAATGTATAGAAATTAATTTGAGGTTAAGTGTGGAAGTGCCCATGTGTTACCCACATATGAGTTGTCCCATATCGGAGAAAGAAAAGAGTATGTATTACTTTATATACTCAAGGAGTAACTTCTACTATTACCAATTGGTTTTAGTGAACCTTCTTTTGGTTTATAAATAGACTACTTTTTTTTCTCCTTGTTTGAATTGTCAAGGCCCATTTTCTAAATTATACGAATGAAACAATAAAATACAAAAAATTGATTGAAACGCACCTTTTGACTATTGTCTTGCAAAGTCTACATTGGTTTGATTTTATAAATATCTTATGTTTGTCGATTAATTACTTTTTCTGTCCTTTTTCTTTTATACCTATTCCAATATAATATAAATAAAATTTAGTAGAAAGAAAAATTTAGTGAATTACAAAAAAATTAATAAATGATAAAAATAAACCGTTAAATTTGAAATATTATAAATTTGTGAATGAAATTGAATAATAAAATAATTTAAAAAATACTACTTCCTATTCAGCCTAAATGTCCTATTTAGTTTTTTGGCACTATTCATTCAACACTCTTAATTTGTAGTTTACTCTTAATCTATAAGTTAAAACATAGTCTTGTGGAATTTTGTTTGATTCGTCTCAATGCAAAGATTATCAATATCAATTTTTTATAATTTTTAATTATGAATAATTTGAGATATTAAGGGTTAAATTGTTGTCTCAGCAAATGTGTGCAAAAACTAAATGAGACATTTAAGATGAATATGAGGGAGTATAAAATTAATCAGACAAATTAAATTAAAAATAAGGTACAAAGTTAGCAAGATAGAAGGAATATAATAAACACTTCTATGTTGGACTGCGTTTTCCTAGATTCGTTCTTGACTGAAAATATTTATATATAAATTTGAAAATTTGTTAAGTTAAACAAATACTCCTTCCTTTCTTTTAACTTTGTCCACGTTACTATAACAGACAGTTTCAAAACTTTATCCTATTTAGAATACTTTCCTATTTTGGAAAGTTTTTATCTTCCATATACTCTCTTTATCCCTCATTTAACCCTCATTTCTCTCTCATAATACCAATACAATCATTAATTTACACCACTATTCTAATAACATAATATCCACTATCTACAAAGATTTTACTTTTCTTAATTTATGTGAAATCTTCAAATACAATCATTAATTTACACAACTATTCTAATAAAATAATACCAACTATCTACAAAGATTCCACCTTTCTTAATTTGCGTGAAATTCTCAAATAGGACAATCAAAAAAGAACGGATGGAGCAGTATAATAATAATAATATTATGGACCAAGTCAGTAGTCCATACGAGGTTTGTTGACGTAGCTTTATTGAATGTGACATCATGTCTTTCCTACGTTCTTATCGAACTGTTATCCTTGTTAATAGGAATAGGTTTTTTATGGCATTTATCTTTATTAGAGTAAGTATTATTTAAAAATATTCACGATTGAGAAAAGTGAGAAGCACTTTACACTCTTGATTTCACTACAATAAAAAAATTTATGGTCACGATTCAACCAAAAATACATGTAAAATGAACTATGACAAAACTTTTAAAATGTTCTTACTTTTTAACATAGTATCCTTTTTTTATACTCCCTCCTATTCAGGAGAATTGTCCCATTTGACTTTTCACGGTTTTTAAGGAGAGTCAAATGGGACCCTTGGGGTAGGAGAGAGAGTGTTATTAGAGGTTTTTAATTGTAGAGATTAAAAATTAATGATTCCCACCATTTTTGTGGGTTTTTTTATGAAAACTTTAAATTGATAATTTTTGTGTCCCAAAAGTCGGAATATTTTTCATTACAACCCCGATTTTACATAGTCTCGTCACTAACATACGGAAAGTACATAAAAATTCAGCCTTAAATTACAATAATTGTCCTAAAATACATAATTTTGAGCCGAGTACAAAATAAAATTACATAAATTACGGTATCTCGCCGAGCCTTCTCAATTCTTCGACGGCCGTGACGTAATTGCAGTCGTTACAAAAGACAGGGAGGTTTTGACTATCACATTCCTCATATGAACAAGTCAAAAGCAGCAAGAGAGGGCACATTGCAAGACTATTTGAGCATTGACAAACAATTGGTGCTTGATTCACTTCAATTCATATTTTCAAGAATAAGCACAGACACAATGAACCAGCTAGTGAAAATGATTGGGTATGCAGGAGACATTCACCAGGGGACTATGTTTGCATCAACAACAACTAACCAACAACAATAAATGATGAAGAACTTACTGGGCCATAAACAGAAAAATCAGAAATTTTGGGTCAAGAACAGAAACTTTTGGGAGCAGCAAAAAGTTACCAGCAAGCCAAACTCAGTAACACCAGCAAACAGCAAACAGCAAAACACCAGCAAGCACAACAACAAAGCAAAACACCAGCAAACGAACAGCAAACAGCAAGGGCAAACAGAAACCAGCAAGCAAACAGCAAAGCCAAACTTTTGGGACCTCAAATGACATTCGGTTTATTTTAGGACACACTTTTGGGATCTTAAAATGTGGGTGTTTCAGAAGTAAACAACAGTGTAAAAATTTTTGTGTTGTTTAAAATGAAACACTTGTATATTTACACAGAGATATGAAAATGGTGGGATGTTTGCATTACTCTCAGGTACTTAATGTTTTTTAAAATCATAGAGTGATAAAATCGAACCAATCTTTGCACTTTAAAGTCAGAAATTATTCCAAACCCCAAATAGATTCGATTTTAGGTGGCTAAATAATGCTCTCACTAAAAGTTCATAGAGCAAGTTTAAAAAATGCATAAAAAACGACTCAAACAACCATCATCATCAGTCAAAAACCACATGCACCCACAAGAACAGAAACTCACTTGAGAAAGGACCAAGCTTATCAAGCCACTGTTCTTCTTCACAATCAGTATTCGAAAAAACAGCATCAACAGAGGTATATTCATGGTTCTCCCAATCATAAGGGTCAGGAGTGTAGATTGGCTCACCTTCAGAGTCAAGCTCTCTTCCCCATTTAGGATCAGTCTCAACAGAGGTTGAATCTTCATAGTAGTCGAACTTTAAGGACTCAGATCTAGGGTTTCCATCATTAAAACCCAGATTCGAAGAACATGGCGATTTATAAGGGGATTTGTAAGGGGATTTACAAATACTCAGATTCGAAGAAGATGGAGACTTAGGGTTTTTCAGGGGTGACTTGAATGGCGACTTAGGGTTAGGGTTCTTCATGGGTGAGTTCTTTGGTGAGTTAGGGTTCATTGTGGGTGACTTAAGAAGATGAAGGGTTAAAGAAATGTCGAGAAGGAGGGATGACTAAGAAGATGAACATGAGAAGGAGGGATGACGAAGAAGATGAACAGTCGAGAAGTAAAAATAGGGAAAGAGAGGGAGGTAGGGTTTAAAGGGGGTGGGTTGGTTTAAAAAAGAAGAGAGTTAGTTTAATTTTTAGTTAGATTAATTAGGTTAGATTAAGTATATGGGGGAAATTAGCAAGGGATAATTTAGGTAAAAATTGTAAATAGGAAGAAGTTATAAGGGTATAAGGGTAAAAAGTACATGTCAAAAAAGGAAATGGGACATTTGAGCTGACTTGACCCAAAATGGAAATGGGACAATTGTGCTGAATAGGAGGGAGTATATAATAACCAAACAAAATCAAACAAAAATCTTTCTCATGCTTCTCATTTACAATTCCTTCTTATTTGATACTAGATCTATATATAAATATAAATATATATATATATATATATATATATATATATATATATATATATATATATATATATATATATATATATATATATATATATATATATATATATATATATATATATATATATTATATATATATACATATATATATATATACATATATATATACAATTTTTTTGGAAAATAGGAAACTTTATAATATATGATGAAAGTAGCAAACACTGACAATTGGTTGCCCTACCACCGCCGGCATAAAAACCCCGGAGGGAAAAAGCCATTGGAGACAGGGGCCAAGGGTCAGGCCATCTAGAACAGCGCATGGGGTGGACTATGCATCCGTACCAGTATATATGTGTGTGTGTGTGTATGTGTATATGTATATGTATATGTATATGTATATATATATGTATATGTATATATATATATATATATATATATACTAGCTTGAATCCCGTGCCAAGCACGGATAATCAAAAAATATTTAATAAATAATCTCTAAAATATAGATAAAATTAGTTTAAATTATTCTGATATTTGGTAAACATAATAAATATAGAGAAAATAATATTTGATGTATGAGAAAATTAGTCTTTGCATTACATTAATTCTTTCAAATTTTAAAACTCTAAAATTAAACTTTGGACTTGAATTATTTTTAATGAACTTGTAGAATGAACAATATTTACCACTATAAATTAAGAATGAGAAAAATATGTAGTATAAACTTAGCAATTTAAAATAAAAATATAGGACACGATTGCTTTTATAGTGCCCACGCTTTAATTTCAGGCCTGTTTTTATAAAAAAACCCATATTTTTTTATTTGAATCACGTATTGAAATAATTTATAGATTATAAGTTAATTTTATGGATTCTCTTTTCAAATAATAGATACTATTTACATGTTTGTGATAATTTTCTTCTTTGTTATTTTTATGGAATAAACTTACTTTACACCAGACAAACAACCTACTTTTAATAGACAAATAAAAAATATTTTTATTGATGAGTTGGATTCTACTATTTTTAATATCTATATATAAGTAGTGGATAAGTTACCGGTAAATAGATGTAACTAAACTCGTATTTCATATAGGATGCTTAAACTTTTGCAAACATCTATGAGATTTCCAACCAAAACTTTATATTTCCAGTGAGCAATTATAATCATACTTTTATTTTTCAAGACAATATTGTTACATTAATATTCATTAAATTTATATAATTAGTATAACTATTCTAAGATAGTATAATATAAAGATTAAAATGATTAATAAGATGTAACAAATATTTCAATATATACATGTCAAACTTTTATATTCTTTCATATAATTTCCTTATGTTATTAGCTGATATGTTTCATTTTATATTCTTTAGAGTATTTTTTTATAATAATTTATTTCTTTAACTTATTTAATTGATTGATATTATTGTATGGTATATTTTTAAATGTGAAGTTTATTTTGTTAACTGGATTTAATGATGTAATTGACTATTAAAGCGAGATCATTCAAGCGGGAAATTTTCAACCATAGCTTGATACATGTCAATAAGATACTTTATTGGTTTTTCTTTAAGTATATTAGTGTAGATAGATAGATTTTACAGACGGACGAAACTTTCTATTTAATGATATTCTATTGCTATAATAATTAAGAATGATAGTTTAAGTGATCATAATTTATTGATATTTTATTATAGAATATAAGATGTAGTAGATATTTAAAAGGAACGGATATTTAAAAGAATTTGACCATATATTGTCCAGTTTTTTTAATGTCATTTGAAACGTTAATTGATTTGAATAATAGGGCATTCAATCTTAATTATTCTACTTACCCAATTTAGCTAAATGAAGAATTTTGGAGGGAAAACAATGAATATGAAAGCGACACGTGTCCTACTAAAGAATGCATTTAGTATATAGTATAGATATATATATATGTATGTATGTATGTATGTATGTATGTATGTATGTATGTATGTATGTATGTGTATGTATGTATGTATGTATGTATGTATGTATGTATGTATGTATGTATGTATGTATGTATGTATGTATGTATGTATATACATATACATATACATATACATATACATATACATATACATATACATATAGATATATATACATATACATATACATATACATATACATATACATATACATATACATATTAATCCGACACTGGGTCAAAAATAACAAGCGTAGCTAGTGTAGAAAAATATATATATTTTTTTTGTTTGATAATATTAATCCGACACTTGCAACTAGACCAAAAAATATATACAAATGGAAATTCAATTCAAGTTTATTGGTCTTTCTATTTTCTCACGTTCTCATCTAAATTAACTAACAATTTAAAGTGTAAGAGCTTAGGCACAGCACACGGAGAACAAGAGAAGTAAAATTAACGTAGAAAAAATTTTGAATTCAACATAAAATATAATACTACATGAATTTAGAGTTAATAAATTGTCTATATAATACTTCCTCCCATTTAGATTTTTCACACTTGTATTGAGACGAATCAAACAATATCTCACATGACTATGTTTTAACTTATAGATTAAGAGTAAAATACAAATTAAGAGTGATGAGTGAATAGTGCAAAAAAATTAAATGAGACATTTAGGCTGAATAGGAGGTAGTATTATATAATACTACATCATGTTTTTGGTACGATCTTAAATCGAAAAAGTATTTTATGGTGTTTATCTTATTTAAAATAAGTATTATTTTTCAGATAAGATTTCGAATTTGTTTTACATATAATTCTCCAGCTTACCAAATAGTCAAAAAATATAATCTTATTTCCATGGAAATCGAATAACTCGTTATAATTCAAAAGTTCAAAATGACGCTTCTATCTAAATCTGATAAAATGAATGGTAAGACACATTTCCAACTAGATATTTCGAGTCAGTATTATTTTCGAGTAAAAAAAAAAGAGTCAGATCATTTAGATTGTAGATCAGACGACCAAATACTAAAACTATGATTTAGTTCGACTTAATTTGATGTTTAGACCAAATTTTATTAAATCTTATCCATAATTATTTAACAAACAGTTCCAAAATTACGTCCACTTTATTATAATTTCTAATTATAGAATATACTTTAGACCGTAACGGTCCAAATATAACGACCAGAGAATAAGTGTGGATAGATAAAATTTGGACTTACAACTCTCATTCGCACATAATATTTATCTCATATAGAAGTATATAACTAGTTCACTACTATAACGACCAAAAAAAAAAAAATTCAAACGCTTTACCCAAAAAAAGAAAAAACATAGATATACAACATGTGTATTTTATTATCTCATAAAAAAGAAAGAGGGTCAAAAATAACAAGCTAGCTAGTGTAAAAAATACTATATATTTTTGATAATATTTATCCGACATATGCAATTAGACCAAAAAATATGTACGATAGGAAATTCAATTCATGTTTATTGGTCTTTTCATTTTCTCAAGCTCTCATCTAAATTAACTAACGATTTAAAGTCTAAGAGATTATGCACACGGAGAACAAGAGAAGTCAAATTAATGTAGAAAAAATTTTGAATTTAACATAGCATATAATACTACATGAATTTAGAGTTAATAAATTATTTATGTAATATACTTGTGATGTAGGATTTTAATATTATTTTTTCTAACATTTTCACCATCATCATCATACTTAGTGTATTCGGCTCATGAAAACTATTATTAGGACCTGAAAAGAGATAAAGTTATTAAGTTAGCAAACCAGACCATAAAAAATGATACAACCAAATAGTCTCCTGGCTCGAGAGATACTAGAGCAAAGCATGACAAGATAAGAACACGATTAGGCAAGACAAGATAAAAATTAAGACTAATAGCATGCATGACAAAAGAAATATAAAAGCAATCATAAAGATCAGATAAACAGACAAAGCATAGGTACGTCTATAGACGTAGGTGTATGTGAATATTATCCAAAGGCTAGCACATAATTACGATGTCTCCAACAAATTTTATCCTTAGTTAATATCCTTCTAGATAGAGGTGCAACTCACATTGCTAATTTGTTCCTCCTAAATTTTTTTTTGATTACCGTGACTTCTTTTTCCATCAATAGTGATGCTTTACCCCCTTGCCATAGGCGCATTGGTGGACTTTCTTTGCACATTTCTAAATTATCTTAATCTAATATACTCTTCTTTCAGAGATGGGGGCAAGCCCTAGCGTCTCTCTCAAAATTTGGTTCCTAGTTTTATCCATGCAAGTGAGCTCATTATGGCATATTTGTTCTCGATTTCATTCAAATATGTCTTTTTGTCGGCTTTACACCATCTTCAAGGGCTTTTGGCTTGGCTGATTATTTGACGACCCTCTTCGATAATGGGCTTTTGGCTTGGCTGATTATTTGACGACCCTTTTTATGTTATTTTGAAGGATTATTCCTCTATTTTGGAATACCTAGGTCACATCATCCTTGAGCATCACTATATAAAGGAGATATTTTGTAATATGATGAGAACACATCTTTACATTTCCTTTCACTACTTGTTTTAACTTATTTTGCAAGAATCATTTTATGTTTTTAGTTTCTTCCTAAACCCTAGGTTCTTACCTTCTACAATCAACATTGAAAATCAAAAAATATTTCAATCAAAGTTTATTTTAGCTATATAGTTTTTTGATCTATTGGTTTATTACAAGTTGCATCTTCTCTTCTTCATCAACCTCCATTGTTGAATGTTTAACCTTCAATATTGTAACAGTTTTTTTTTTCAATCTTTGTTCTCTTATATATTATTCCCATCTTTTGTAGGTATCTTCTAATACTTCTTTGTAATTGATAGTTTATTTTTGTTTTTATGCTTGTTTGTGGTTTTCTTATCATTGTTGCTCAATAGCTTTTATGTTTGGATTTTTGTGTTTGTTGATTATTGAATATCTTGTTATATTATCCATTATGATGTTTTGAAGCAATAGAATAAGTGGTGAGACGTGAGTAGTTTTCAAGGGTTGGGTTTAATTCAACCCCTGTGATGGCTTGATGATGATGAATAAACTCTAGTCGATTTTGGGTTGATTAAATGCTTTGATAAGGAGTTATTTTACCCATTGGTCAAGGATTGTCATGGTTGCTCTAATATACCAACGAGAGTTCAATTTTGGGTAATCTAATTTTTGATCAATGGATAGAATCAGGTGTGAAGGATTGATGTACAAATTCTGTTTAACCGCAAGCACACGGTGTACATGTAGATGCGGGTCGAACACAAGGAAGCTTAGGACAAGAAACTTAGCGATTTCTATCGATTATATTGCTTAAGAGAAGAAAAATGTTAATTGATTGTCTATTAACAACTACAAAAGCAATATGAAAATTGGATAAAACTATATGATGAAGGAATCTAGGGTGTCGGAAATCCCCTAAAGTCTTATATGATTAAATTCTCATTAATATCTATGAAAAGTCGGAATGATTATGTGGTTAAACATGATCTTGTTAATCTCTAACTCTCGCTCTTTTGATTAATTATTAGATTTAGGCCCTACTAATTCAATTCTCACACGCTAGTTTTATTGAACGAATTAATAAGAATTTAACTAAAATTTACCCTGAAGCAAAGTCGATCCCAATCTCACATACTAGTCCGACAAAACATGTTTAGTTTAGGGTTAATGACTCAATTCAACCACTTTAATCTTAATTTCATAGACACTTCCAAGAATTAAATCATACTCAAGTTATAGGTTCAAAAAAACCTAGAAAATATATCTACTCACTAATCATGGTAAAAGCAATAAAAACCAACCCTAGGATGATACTAGACATGGATGAATATGATAATAATGACATCAAGAGAAGCTTTAATCAAATACCAAAGAACACAACAATTAATTCAAAGAACAAAAAGTGAAGAGAAAAACTAATTTTTATTAAAGAAAGATTGATGACAATAATTAAGGTTCACTAATATTGGAAGATTAAACTAGTATAAGAAATTAAAAACAAAGAAAATTAAATGTTAAAGAAAAACTTACAATACTCAATGAAAGATTAAAGGCAAAACTCAATGAAGAATTAAATGGAAGGATGAATTATAGAGTAAACTAATGGAAAAAGGAGTAAAATTCAAAGGAAAATGATAAACAAGAAGGAGAGAAAAGAGGAGGAAGGAGCCCTCCCCAAAGGAGAATTAATCCTAATTACTAAAAGCTAATCAATGTTTATAGGGATGAAAATCTCGTGCAGAAAAACAGTGGCCAAAGTCGAGTCGGCTGGCCAAAACAGGACAATAAAGTCGAGTCGACTTTTTGTGTTGAAAAACTGCAACAACTTCAAACGGTCTCCATTTCTTGCTCGGCTGTCAGAATCGGACGTATAATATACCGTTGAAAAGCCCTTGAAGTCTTGTTTCCAATGTCGCAAACCTTGCATTAATGCGCTATCGATATTCCTATCATAAGTTATGGCCAAAAGAGTAGACATGTATCAAATTTCACCTCAAAACTTTTGCATTATAAACACTCTTTAACTCTTTTGCTCTTTTTCTGTGTAGAACATTTTCGCCTAAATCTCCTTAGTGAATTTCGTCATCATTAATCATAAGAATTATGCTTAATACAATCAAATTAACTCAAGATCAACATGAATAACCAAACCAAAAAGCGTACGATAAATCTTCAAAATAAACACGAAATTACTAACAACGACAATCATTAAGGAATATAAAATGATATAAATAAGTGCAAATAATTGCACTTATCAGGGATAAATGAGAATTGAACCTTGCACCCACCCTATCATCTAAGGGCTTCATCCTTTATCTACGAGAGTAGGGAAGGATGAGCAAGACATACAATTTATAGCCCAAGCCCTTCATCTTCACTCACGAATGAGAGGATGGAGAAGAGCTTGAAGGAAATCCCAAGCCCGATCAAGAATCAAATTCCTCTTAGTGCGATTCGCTACCCTTTATTCACCCTTAAAAGCTAGCGTAACATCGAAAAGTCATCATGAATGAGTTTACCGTTACCCCTTTTGTCATTGTTTGTTAAGCCCTTATCTATTTTTACATATCCTTTTGTTAGTGTACTCAACAACCCCTTTTTTATCTAACTAATATGTAAGTATAAATATGCATAACCTTGTTTCCCGTGAACAAGGCCCGGTTGATGCAACGATCCATGCACTTGTGATAATTTCATCAATAAGTAAAATTAAAGATTTTTTAACAAAGTACCCAAGGGGTGTGCAATGGGCCGGACCCCTATTTAAACAAAATCGAATGCAGCATCCCCAAAGTTGAGATGAATTGTTAGTTTCTCAATACGGGCTCTACTACGAATATTTGAAATGAATAAGATTATTTATCAAAAAAAGCATACAATAAGATTATAATCAAATTTATTCCAAAACTAAGCTTGTAATTCCCAAATCTGAGATTCGGGTTGTTCGCACTTAGCTTGTTTCAGTTTTTCAACCTGTTCGCACTTACTAAGTGCGAACAACTTCTTTTCATAAAATCAGCATGTTGATCCTGTTTGACCTGTTCACAGTTATTAAGTGCGAACGGACACTTGATTTTTTTACCAGCTTGCTTCTGTTCGCATTTAATAACTGCAAACTGACCCGAACTTATGCTCTGGGGTTTTAGGGGCTTATATTAGTCTTTTTTATATAAAATAGTTTAAATATCAACATTAAAAACCAAAAGAAGAATTTTTTTTATTCATTACGGGCATCTTAAGTTTTTAGTGGTATTTTTATCATTCGCTATAGGAGGCTGTAAATAAACGAAATGGTCGTGTCAGAAGGGTAATATAAATGATAATATCTAACTTTTTGACAACATAGTAATAACCATCGAATTTTTTTATGCTCTCTCAATCTTTGTTATAGCTATTGTAGTTCCTATACAGGTAGTTAATGATCTCCAAGCAACAATACTAATCATTTTTTCTCTTAGCAGGACTCTCACCTTCTGGGGGTAAATTGGCCGCTTTCCTCTAGTATTCACTCTCAGGAGAGTACATGTATATATTGTCCATCACATTCCCTCACTCAGACCCTGTTTTCGAGCGGAATATTGGGTTGTTGATGATGATTATTATTATATTATTTACAGTAATTAATATTGACCTTGTTATTCCATCGATTATTTTTCACTATTTTTGGCTTTGCTACAGAAGTAAATTATAAACTGATGTATATATAATTCATATTTAATATTAGTAAGTGAAAATAAATTGGATTGAGTCAATAATAGATTGATTTTACTTTCAATATTCTTATATCAAAGACTTTGACATTTCTTTGATTGAAATGTGAATGATGCTCTAAATATGAATATAAATATCAAGCTAAAACAATACCACACACCAAAAGAGAAAGAATGTGAATTCTACCATTAAACATTGTAGGAGTGAATTATTTATATATATTAACGCTTAATCTATCTCAGGATCCTATATTGGAAAAGATATTATATATATTAGCTACTCTTATGAGAGACCGTCTTTTAAAGAGACGATCTTAAAATAAGTAGTCCACGTTCATGTTTTCTCTTTAATTTGTATTAATTGGGTTATTTAGCCCATAAATCTGATGCGTCTTTTTGAGAGACCGTCTCTCACCATAAATCTAATATTTGATGTATTATACAACTTGAACATTAAGATCTAATTAAGATATATATCTTTAAAATAGTTTTTATAATCTACTCTAGATTTCTAAATACGCATACATCTTGTTAAAATAGGAAAAATGGGACTCTCTAATCCACTCAATTCAGAGTTAATGTTTTATTTGTTTTTTGAACACTACTTATATTTCATCTTAATTAGTGAAAGGAAAAATTCCCCAGAATAATCCAACATATTCGTGTTTTTCCTACAAATTATATTTATTGATTAACCATGAATAATCCCAACTTTGAAGGGTATTTTCCTAGAGTAAACTCGGTGATGGAATGACTTGCAATAGCAAGTTTTAGTTTTTAGAAATTAAAATAAAATGTCAAAAAAAATGTTCAAAATGTTCAAAAAAAAATTATGCTTTTTTTTTATTATTTAGAATTTTTTATGTAAAAAATTTCAAAAATTTTCACTAATTCTAAATTAATTCAGTTTACTTTTTTGGTGAATTACCTACTAAAATCAAGAATATGTTGGGTTATTCTAGGTAAATTTTTCCTAAGTTTAAATATAGTCAAGTGCATTTTGTTTATTTCATCTTAATACAAAAATTATCAATATCACATTTTTATAGTTTTTAATTACACGCAGTTAGCGTTATTATGGATAGAATTAGTTTATTGTCAAAGGTGTTAAAACAAAATAGGGTGTAAACTCTGAATTAGAAGGAGTATATAACCGATGAAAAGCCAGAATTTTAGGTGAAGAACGCTAAAAATTTTCATATTGTTTTTACAATGATGAGGCTATTGGGTAAGGTAATCGAAAATTGTTAGGAGTTAATATACGAATCAACAATTTGATTGTCTCAACCCATTAGTCCCATCTATTTTTTTTTTTATTTTTCACTTAATCCTATTTCTTTCGATTTGTATTTTGTTCTTATTTATAAGTTAAAGCATAGTCATCAAGTGAGATTTTTTTATATTCGTCTCAATATATGGATGATTTATATCAACTTTATTTTTAATAAAAAATAATTAGAGATATAATAAGTTTAAATATTATCTCAACAAGTGTGAAAAATCAAATAGGACTAATGTATTGAATAAGAGATAATATTAGTTTTTTTGTTTATGGCTCTTGAGAATTGGAATTAATTTAAAGGGTGATTCAAAGTTTGCCTGCGCAAATTGTTTCATATTTGGAATCTAATGTACTACATCATCATGATGTCACGGCCAAGGTTATTTGGATCGTTGAGGGGTAGGATCGAAATCGGTAGAATCGATCGTAGAATCGTGTGATCCTACAAATATGAATTAATGTCATCTTCATCATCATCAATCATCATACCCAGTGTATCCCGCTCATGGAAAACTATGATCAGGGTCTGAATGCATTAATGTGCTTTGTATTATTGATTATCATTTACATTTATTTTCTTTTTATGATTTAAGGTAAGTTTTAAGGTGTAAGAAAAAACTTATTTAACGTCATCTGTTAAGTTTTTAAAAAATATACTTTTAATAACTATTTTTAAACTGCAAATCAAGAAAACCTTGAATTTTTTAAAGGTGTTGATATAATTATTTTGTATAAATATTTGTATGTAAGTGAAATATGTATTACATGAAAATATTTTACGATTGAAACAACCAATGTAGGATCGGATCGTAGGATCGTAGAATCGTGTTGTAATCCTACCACCTAGATTCTTTAGCTAAGAAGGATCGCACGATTATACCCAATTAAGATCATACCTACCATCCGGATCGGTCGCCTATTTTTGAATTGTAAGATCGTAGAATCGTAAATCATAATTAGGATCCTGATAACTGTTAATGATATCGTGCCAAAGGCGATAAAGTCAACAAATTAAGAATGAACTGTTAATAATATCGAAACAAAATTTACAGAATAGTATAGTAACAAAATGTAAAGAATTGTATGACCCAATTAACAGTTTAATCGTGCCAAATACTTAAAACATTTTAAAACCAAAATGTATCGAAATTAATTTGAGCTGAAGGAAACAATAAAATACAACAAATTGATTGAAACGCACCTATTGACTATTGTCTTGCAGAGTCTAAATTGGATTGGTTTCATAAATATCTTTGTTTGTCTATTAATTACTATTTCTGTCGTTTTTCTTTTATACCTACTGCAATATGAATAAAATTTAGTAGAAAGAGAAATTTATTAAATTACACAAAAATAAATAATAAATGATAAAAATAAATGGTCAAATTTGAAATAGATCATAAGTTTGTGAATGAAATTAAAAAATAAAATAATTTAAAAATATAAAATTAATAAGACAAATTAAAATGAAAATAATGTACAATGTCAGCAAGACAGATATGTTGGACTGTAGAGCCGACTCTAAGGGTGGGCAAAATGGGCCGTCGCCCAGGACCTCAAGTCAAAAAAATAAAACTAATAGTTATAAATCTATATATAGGTTATAAATTGCAAAAGAAAAGGATCTGAATGTACTTTCGTCCAGGGCCTCAAAATATCTAGGGTTGGCTCTATTAGACTGTGTTTTCTAGATTCGTTCTTGACTGAGAGTATTTATATATAATTATGAAAATTTGTTAAGTTAAACAAATAGTATTATAATAATAATAGTATTATGGACCAAGTCAGTAGTCCATACGAGGTTTGTTGACGTAGCTTTATTGAATGTGACATCATGTCTTTCCTACGTTGTTATCGAACTGTTATCCTTGTTAATAGGAGTAGTTTTATTATGGCATTTATCTTTATTAGAGTAAGTATTATTTTTCGGATATTCGAATTTGTTTTACATATAACTCTCCAGCTTACATCTGATAGTCGAAACTAAAATTTTATTTTAATGGAAATCGAATAACTTGTTATTCAAAAGTTAAAAATGACGCTTGTATCTAAATCTGGTAAATTGGATGGTAAGACACAATTTAGACTAGTCAGATTATTTTTGGCTTAATCATTTAATTTAAGTAGGTTTATTTACAATTTTGTTCGAATTTGGTCGGTTAGACGAGTTTCTGATTAGATAGTATTATTAAATTTTTCCAAAAAATAAATTTTTTTATAAAAGAATAAATATTTTTATTAATAAAAAGAACAATGTAAATCTCTATTGTATTTTGATTGTCCAAAATTTGGGGCACACAATCTAGTTTTATCTGGACTGACACTAAAATCAGACCAAATTAAAATTGTACAACGGTCTGATCTATGGTATTTTATTTTATATTCATTTTATATTAATATGTATGTATATGCAAATATTTCGCACCTCTAATAACCAAATATTATAATTTGTAATTAGTTGATTTTATCAATATCATTCAAGTTTATATTACTGTTGAAGCAATCACCAACTCTTCCTCATGTAGTGGGTCTTCGGGGTGCTGTGATAAGGGTACGACGAAGAACACGTGCATTGATCAAGGCACAAGTGCAGAGATCCTCAAGCAACGCAGCAGCAGGAATCCAGTTGAGGCGCTCGACCTATCGAGCAAGGCAGGATTGGTCGAGCAAAGGGTCGAGCTGTTTGCCACTTGAAGATCAGTAACCTCTGGAGGTCCGCTCGACCAGGTCGAGCACACTTGCTCGAGTCGAGCGACAAGTAGGTTCCCTTCAGTGCGTGTTTCTGTTATGCTTTGAAATGTTTGTGGGCTTTAAGCCATTTTGTGTTAAGGCTTCGAATATGTTCTAAGGCTATATAAGAGAGCTTAGAACATCTCTAGAAGTAAGAGGGTAAGACTAATACACATTAGAGTGAGTTAGGGTTTTGAGAACCAAGAGAGCTTTCTTCTTATTTGTGTTAATTTATGGGTGATATCCATTGTTGATACTACAACATAATTTGCTTTTAGTGGGATATATTTAGCGACATTTAATTTAAATGTCGCTATTTCAAATTTCTTATAGTGTATATAGAGGATTTAGTGACATTTATTAGACCCTTTAGCAGCATATTAAAAAGTCACACTAAAGCTTTTAGCGACATAGGATCTAGCGACATTTCTCACAAATGCCACAATAGACTATAGTGACAATTACATATGCCACTAAAGACCAAATTAAGTGTCACTAAATCACTTTATGGTGGAAGTAAAAATAAAAATCAATAATTATTACACTAAAAATATGAATCAGTGGCATTTTTTTAATATCACTAAATACAATGTCGCAAAAAGGTAAATGTGTTGTAGTGTGAATGAATTCACTATCTTGAGAGCTTGTTCTCAAGTATGTTTGGTTAGTTATTGATGTAATGTTGATTATATTAATGAAATTAATCATCTTTTGATGTATGGGTTGCGGTCTGGATTGGTCCAAAAAATTTAATAACTAGGAGCAAATCGAAAGCCAAAGTTTTATCAAAAAACGAGGTAGACCATTTAAACCATAAACCAAACCAAATACTAAAAACGATTTAGTTTATACCAAAATTTGTTAGTCCTATCCATAATTATTTAACAGAGTTCCAAAATTGCGTCCACTTTATAATAATTTTTAATTTATAAAACATATAACGACCAGAGTACAAGTGTGGATAGATAAAATTTGGACTCAAAACTCTCATTCGCACATAATATTTATCTTATATAAAAGTATATAACTAGAGCCGTTCAAAAGTGACCCGACCTGAAAATCCCACCTGAAACCCAAAGTAAACCGACCCGAAAATGTGTTCATTTTTAAGGTTTATCGAACCGACAATACCCGAATCGAAGTTGTACCCGAACCGATTGACAACCGAAAATGAAAAAGTTGAACCCGAACTGTAACCGATTTTTGTAACCGACACATAACCGTTAACCGAGATTACCCGAACCAAAAATGACCGACCCGAGTCATGCTCAAAACCGAACTCGATCCGGCAAAAACCGACTAAATCCGAATAAATTTTAGATCGAATTGCTTTAAACCTGAACCAATTTTTAACATAGAAGTATGATAGACTCATATTCAATCATCTTATTATTTAATCTAATCAAGTGATAGATATTTTAATAAATTAAATTTTATAAATACATGGTTTCATATATTTAGAGTTAATAATCAATGGTCAATGTATATAACCGTATTAGATGAAAATTGATAGAACTTTATAATTCTAATTTCCGGTTAAACAAGTAAAAGTAACAAAGTAATAATGATCACTAGTTGATTTACATTTTAACTATTTTTGCTTTAAGTAAAGAAAATCTTGTCATCAATTAAAAAATGACTAACAACTTAATTTTATATTGACTCGATCGATAGTAATTAGTAGTACGTAGCCGATAGTAATTAAAACCCGAACCCGATCTGTACTCGACAAAACCGAACCAATTATTAACCGATGACAACCCGACACCGATTAACACTCGACACGAACTTCAACAGACATCGAACCGATGCTAACCCGATAGCTCGAATAACCGATTTTCAACCGAACCGCGACTAACCGACCCGACCCGAGTGCGACCCGTCGTAACACGCAACCGAAAAATAGCCGATCCGGAATCCAACCGAACCGAAAGACACTCGTTCGAAACCGACCAGATCACCCGAATGAACACCTCTATATATAACTAGTTGACTGCTATAACGCCAAAAAAAATAGCTTTCAAACGCTTATACCAAAAGAAAAAGATATTTGCTATACTGCTATACAACATATGTTGTTTATTATCTCATAAGAAAGAAATAGGGTCAATAATAACAAGAAAGCTAGTGTAAAAAATATATATTTTTGATAATATTAATTTGACACGTGGTGGATGTAAAATGAAAGTTGAGGAATTCAAATTATTTGTCACGTGTCACTTTAAATTATCATTTCAAAAAAAAGTTGTTTTCTTATGAATTAATTGTGAATTACAGCCTTAATGTTTATGCGTTTTGCGAATTACAGCTATGATGTTTTTTTTTGCGAATTACAACCACCATGTTTTAAAAGTGAACACCATTTCGGCCAAATAACCGGTTATGACCGTTGACCACCTAAATTACCTTTGACTTTCCATTTTTTTGATTTTACTTCTTTTTTTAGTTTTTTTTTCTTTTTTCATTTAATTTTTTCTTTTTCATTCTCTCCCCTTCTTCTTCCCCAATTTCCTCCTTCTTCTTCATTTTTTCATCTTCATCATCCCTATTTTTCTTCAAAATGCTTACCGTTGGTCAATTGATCCCCTTTGATCACTTTAGTTCCTCTTCCATTACCCAGAATCAAAAATCTACCAGTTGATGCAGAAGCTACAACTGATGTTGGCTTCTAAATGGGACATGATCTCCTCAAAACAGCCTACGACGATTTACAACAATCCATGAAATTGTTTCTAGAAAATTCCAAATTAGACTGGATTATCTATGATTCAATTAGGTATTTAGAAAGTAGGTTTCTGCATTTTTAATGCAAGGTTCCTTACACTTTTGGGTCCGAAATCGGAGATGGCGAAGGAAGATGGTGCTGGTATATTAACTGATTCTGATTTTCTAATTTGTCCGCCATGGTTGAAATCAAAGTCCGTCTCAACCCATGGCTATTTTTTACCCTTCGATGCGAGGATGCTTTTTCAAAGTCTGACAGCAATAACATCATTAGGTGTTTCAGATTTTTTTTCGTTCTAAATTTTGGCGTTATAACTGGGATTTGATTGTTGTTCATACTTGTTTGGAGCTTGAAGATGAAGATCTTCAAATTCTTGAAGAGCTTAATGAAAAGATTGTACTTCCTGTGGGATTAATGCCACCATCAACCGAAGAAACTCATGAAAATAGTACAATGTACAAACCCATTTTTGATTGGTGACCAACATCTATCTTTTGTACGTCTCAATCTAAGGCTAGAACCCAGAAAAGGCTAAAACCTAGTTGGCAATTTCAACTACAGTAGCAAGAAAAGAATGGAGGTAATTGTGGAATAAGAGAGAGGAGAGAAAAAATAATTGGGGAAAGAAAAATTAAGAAAAAAAATAATGAAACTTTGAAGAAAAAATTAGGGATGAAGAAGATGAAAAAAATGAAGAAGAAAGAGGAAATTGGGGAAGAAGAAGGAGAGAGAATGGAAAAGAAAAAATTAAATAAGAAAAGAAAAAAAAAGTAAAATCAGAAAAATGGAACGTCAAAGGTAATTTAGGTGGTCAACGGTCATAACCGGTCATTTGGGCGAAATGGTGTTCACTTTTAAAACATGGTGGCTGTAATTCGCAAACAAAAAAACATCAATGATATAATTCGCAAAACGCATAAACATTAAGGCTGTAATTCACAATTAATTCTTTTCTTATTTTCTCAATTACCAGTTACTGTAGAGTCTTCAATGTTGATTTTTAGCTTTAGTTATATTATTATAAAATATTCTTACCTTTCCCTCATAGTAACTACTTATTTTCATCATTCAAACATATATTGAATTATATTTTGATCGAGCTATGTAATTTTTTTTAATATAATATAATTATGAAATACCTTTTTTATCTAAATAATTAATAATTATGCTGAGAAAAAATTATCAAATTAATTAAATTACTATATATAAAAGTTTAAAAAATCTCGTACATTGCACGGGTATTATACTAGTACAATATTAAATACCCAAACTATTACTTTACAAGTAAAGATCTCTTATTGTGCACAAATGAATTTGACTGCAATTAAAAGTTTACAAATGACTTAAACACAATTACCATCCGTCTCTTTCAATTTGCCCTTTTTATCACTTCTTGTAATAGTTTTTTTTATTGAATTTAAATAGGACAAACTTAAAAGAACAGAACAGAACAAAACATAAACATCTAGGACCGATCCTGACTAATAGACTTAATATGTGGAAAAACTTGGTAAGAAACCATAGACACTCATTCCTCCATCAACATAAATAGTCTGGCCAGTTATATAAGAAGATGCTCGCATACAAAGAAATGCCACTATTGATGACACCTCTTTGGATTCTCCTACACGTCCAAGTGCTGTTCTAGCTTCGATATCTTCAACGAACTTCTTGTTTGCGTAAAACTGTCAAAATTATTTAAATTACAAAAATTATTATTTACACATGCAAAACTAATTAAATAGAAATTTTCAAATATTAATAACACCTATTAATCCATTAATTTATCATTAATTATTGAAAATGCTCATTATAATGATACTTATATAGTTAGATGTATATAATCATTACATTAACGCTACTTATATTAGGATTTTAAATAATACAATACATTGACATCGTTATCATTATCATATTTTGTATCTTTATCATATAAATATAGATTTAAATAAATGTATCACACTACACATGACACATCATCAATATCTATATGATAGATTAATGCCTTTTTTTTTCTAGTTACAGAGTTGGCTGAATGAAAAAAAAGGCTATATATATAAAAATAATTATAATTTGTAATTAGAATCTTTATCTGAGAAAGTAATATTTACTATAATATACGTAAATTGGATTATCTCCTATTTATCTATTAAATGTAGTATATTAACATGATATTAGAAGTATAATTACCTCTTCGGCCATTGGAGTCTTGATGAAACCCGGAGCAACAACATTACACCTAATATTGTCTTTGGCCCATTCACATGCTAGAATTTTGGCTAGTTGATTAATTGCCCCTGTCAATATTTAATTATAAAAATAAAAATAATTAGAGTTATTCTAGTAGTGAAACAAACTCAAAACGAATAATATAATACATTTTTTGTTTTTTATCGTTTATAATTAAACTACTTTATGAACAAAACACTAGAAACATATATTACTTAATTAGCAAAAATTGTAAGTTATATCTAAATTTAATTAAAATCAATATCACTTATATACATAAAAATAAGTTTTTTGGGCCCTGGAAAATTTTGGACTCTGGACGGTAGCCCGCGTTGCCTTTGCTAATCGACGACCATGCAGTTACAGCTGGTCTTGGGCGAGACCTTCTCAAATTGAGACAAGAGTGGGCTAGCCCAATTCGCGCTCCTTATATATTTTCTCTCTTCTTTTTCATTTTCTGGGCATTTTTCAATTTTAATCTTAAAGCTATCAATTTTGACCTTAAAATATATCAATTTCAATTTAGGTAGAAATTGATCAGTTTAATGCCACAATTGATCACTTATAGGTTCAAGTTGAAATTTTTAATTTAATTAATATGTTTAAGTATTACTTTACGTTGAAATTGATATCTTTAAGGTCAAAATTGATAACTTTAAGGTCCAAATTGAAAAATGCTCAGAAAATGAAAAAACAAAAAAATGGAATTATGGAGGGAAATACGCGCGTGTAGAACACGCGCCTGCAATGGGCCGGCCCAGTTGAGGTCTTAGAATAGGACGGTCTTATGCATGTTTTAGTGATGCAGTTATATGCTAATAATTGTATTGATTGGGATAGTAAATGAGTAGGAGTAGTAATACCTTTAGCAGACCCATAAATGGAACCCGCATTAACAGCAAAGAAACTTGCAATAGATGAAATGAAAATGATGTTGCCTGCTCTTGAGTTTTTCAACATTGGATAGCCAAGTTGTGAGAGATGGTAAGCCGACTCAAAGCAGTATGACATTACATGTGAGAAATCATCCTCTGTGTAATCACATGTATCTTTGTAGATCGAACCACCAACATTATTAACCTATAATTCATGATTCATAATACATATTCATGCTGTTAATAAAATTATATTGCTTTAAATCGATATCAATATCGGTTTAAGTTTTTGGTTGAGTTGGTGTTGGGATGAGTTATCCCACATCGACAAATTGAAAATGGTGTGCACACTTTTTATTGGAGACCTTCTTCCCATTGCCATATAGTTTTGGGATGGCATATATCTCCTTGGTTTGTGAAGTGTGTACACCTTGTGTTTTCCCCGATAATTGCTGGCATTCACAATAAGTCCAACCTAATTTAACAGTTAGTTTTTTGATATGGTATCTAAAACCAACGTGACAAAGAGATTACATGTTTGAATCTCACTCACCCCTCACTAAGGTTGAATATTTAGCATCAATGTATAATAAATGTTGTAACTTCAACCATTAGACTAAGTCAATCATTTCTTAAAGTTTTTCCTATTAATTATTTGGATTCAAAATAGATGACACATAAATAATATTTAAAAGTGATCATATTAATAGTATTTTATTTTAGTAATAGTTATAAATTAGCGAAACGTGGAGATGAACTTACAAGTATATCCAATCTTCCTTGAAAGGTAGAATCGACGGTCTTGATTAGGCTATCTCTTTGGGGGCGGGAAGTAGCGTCACAAATTGATCCACTAACTTCAAAACCTTTAGCTTTCCAATCAAGCAAACAAATATCAAGTTCTTCTTGGTTGCGAGCACATGTATGAACACGACTTCCTAGTCTTGCTAGTTCTTCTACTATTGCATGTCTGCACATACGTACATCATCGTTTTGTCAAAATTTTGCTACTCATAATAATTACATTTTCCTTAAAATAAGTCATTTTCAACACAATCTCTAACCAACAAAAGAAGTACTTCACAACTTTTTATACCGTTAATCTTAATTATAGAAGTAGTTTTTAAATAATAAAATTATTTTTTGATAGGATTTAGAAAATGGGCCTGGGCAACCCAAATAAGGAGGAGAAGAAGTAGCTCACTCATAAACCCAAAGAAGGTTCACTACTAAAACCAATTGGTAATAGTAGGAGTTACTCCTTGAATATATAAAGTGATGCATACTTTTCTCTTTCTCCGATGTGGGACAACTCACATGTGGGTAACACATGGGCACTTCAACACTCCCCCTCACATGTGAGTGTCCTTAGAATTTTAGCCCACCAGAAGAGTTACAAACCTATTGGTAATGAACATCCTATTAAAGGCCCCTTAACCAGTGGTAAGATTAAATGCCCAGTATAAAGGCCCAACAACAAACCGGGCTCTGATACCATGATAGGATTTAGAAAATGGGCCTGGGCAACCCAAACAAGGAGGAGAAGAAGTGGCTCACTCATAAACCCAAAGAAGGTTCACTACTAAAACCAATTGGTAATAGTAGGAGTTACTCCTTGAATATATAAAATGATGCATACTCTTCTCTTTTTCCGATGTGGGACAACTCACATGTGGGTAACACATGGGCACTTCAACATCTTTGTTAATGAATTACTTAATATAACACTATAAATTTTTGCCGAATGGACTCTTTGACCGCACTCTTCTCTATGTGTATGAGCTGCCGTCTTTCTTTCCTCCCCAGACTCTGACCATAATTTTATATGAACAGCATACACTGGATATGATGATAAACACCATAATTAACGTTTACTGAGATATATGTAGTGACATTTAAGTTATATGTCACTATTTTATATGTTTAATAGTGTGTATAGTAGATTTTATGATATTTATTATAGTCTTTAGCAACATAATAAAAAATTATACTAATGCTTTTCACGACATAGAATCTAGTGACATTTCTCGGAAATGCCATTATAGACTATTATTATAAATACATATGTCACTTAAGGCCAAACAAAATGTCACTAAATCACTCTAGATTGAAACTTTAAATAAAATCAATAATTATCACACCAATAATATAAATTAGTGACATTTTTTTAATGTCACTAAAATATTATATTGAGAAAAGTTAATTTTATTGTATTGTCAAGATTGTAATATTTCATGATTAATTGTGTATTGTTAAATCATGTGTTAATCTATTTAGACTCAGGTAGGAACCATTTTTATAAACACGGAAATCGTCGTTAAAAAAATGTCAAACAAAAGTTTAAAAATTCCTTTTATTATTCTCATACCAAACAATAGTAATAATAAGGTGTATCATTACCATTTCTATTCTTTAACTTTAAGTGGTACTAAATAGCGGAAATAAAAATAATTTATAGTGTAAAATTTTAGCAAAAGTTTTGTACCATTCTCATGGTAATGAGACTTTAATCACAAAAAAGTTTTTTTTGTGTAGAAATTTTCATCATCATTTAATATCATTTCTCATAATGGTAATACGTTGGAATGAATTTTGTGAAAAAGATGTGATGAATAAAGTTGGACAAGCATAACCATCAAAGTAGCCTAGATATTTTTCAACTAAAATTACACTAGTTTTTCATTCTCATTGCCACATTTTATTACTACTTACCAAACGGGCCGTAAGTGTATAAACTGATTAGTCTCACTCTTAACACGGCATTTTAGAAAGTTCAAAACATAACTAATTAAAATACAAAAGAGAATTAAACACTCCAAATAGACGTAGCTTGCAATCTCTTATAAGAAATTTGATACGACAATAAGCATAAAACATTATATAATTTATTACCGCAATAAATTTCCTTTATTTTTTATGTATAAAAACATTTTTCACTTATTTAGAAAATAATATATAAAAAAAAAATTTTCGCAATATGAAAAAATAATGCATATGAAATAGAAAATAATTATACCCAATTCCTTTGGTACCACCGGTAACAAGGGCATTTGTCCCTTGGAGAGACCAACGTTGATCATTATTTTTAAAACCATTTTGGGTAACACTTGCCATTATTTTCTTTTCTCTGTTTTTTACCTCAAAAACTTTAATAAAAACTCTCTTTCTATTAATAGGAGAATAGGTGATCAATTGTATTCTACAAGAAATCAATCGAATGGCTATTTATAATATATGTGTGTTTGTTTGTTATTGACTTTTCACTTTTTGCGCAAAAAGATTTTGACACTCGGCAATAAATTTACATTTTTATATTAGAATAAAATAACATTCAAAATAAATATATTAGTACTCCCTTTTTCTCCGTGATAATATTGCCACAACATACGATTAAACAAAAGTCAAGAAAATGGTGGAAAATAAAAAAGATAAATTAAATTACAATATTGGCAAACTCCTATAATAAAATATATGGTCGTCGATATGCAAGAATACAACCGACTACCGCCTATGACACTACAACATAATTTGCTTTTAGTGGGATATATTTATTGACATTTGAATTAAATGTCGCTATTTTAAATTTCTTATAGTGTATATAGAGGATTTAGTGACATTTATTAGACCTTTTAGCAGCATATTAAAAAGTCACACTAAAGCTTTTAGCGACATAGGATCTAGTGATAGTCTATAGTGACAATTACATATGTCACTAAAGACTAAATTAAGTGTCGCTAAATCACTTTATGGTGGAACTTAAAATAAAAATCAATAACTATTACACTAAAAATATGAATTAGTGGCATTTTTTTAATGCCACTAAATTCAATGTCGCAATAAACTAAATTTGTTGTAGTGTGATCCCATATTTTTTAGAGTCAAAAAAATATATTAATGTACAAGAGTGATAACTTGAATTAAATTTAAATAAAATTTATATTTTTTCTAAGTGATATGAATTAGTCCTTTAATTTAAGTATCAACAATAAAAAAAGAAAGTATTATATTATTGATTACGCGTTGGTAATTTTCAGTGGCGGCATTTTTATCATTCGCTCTAGGGTCAAAAAATGTACGAGATGATCGTGTAAGAAAGCTAATAGGGCAGGTTCCGATGTTCAACATGTTCGACTATATACGGTCCTAAAAAATAAAGGTCTCAATATTAAATTACGTAGTATATATGTTAAGTGTTTAAACATATAAAGATGTCAAAAAAATACCATAAATCTAAATTGGTCATGGTTAAGAATATGTCAAATTTTGCTCCGCTTTTAAAGTGAATCTAGTAATATGGACCATCTCATTATAATATAATGTTCTTTTAACAGATATTAACCATGTTACTCCATCGATTATTTTTCACTATTTTTTTATTCCGCTTGATATTTTTTATTCGGCCTAGCTATAGAACAAAATCATAAACTGACCAATATATATAATTCATGTTAATATTAGTTCGTTAAAATAAATTTGAGTCAGTCAATAATAAGGTGATTTTACTTTCTATATTCTTATATCAATGACTTTGACATTTCTTTGAAATAAATGTGAATGATACTTGTTTCGGTAATGAAACGAGGAAATGCAAAAGACACTTAAAATACCTGGAGATATGTGTAATCAGAGACGATTGTTGGTATGGTGATAGTGTTAATGATTCGGATAATGAGACCTCAAATCCTGCAATACAACGTTAGCCTTGCCAGGGGATGGTTTACCAGAAAACTCCTCCGACGCTCAAGTCAGATCGGGAAACCGAAAGTAACGACTATATGATAATTAATGAATACAAGATTAACGGATTGTACGATGAGTTCATATCATGAAGGAAATTTTTGTTAAGTATAGATTGTAAGTAGGAGGGCGGTGAATTTTTATATATAGAGTAACAATAGGAATATATATGCTTAGTTAGGTCCAAATGATGTATGTAACATATAATTATAATGGTAGAATGGAGGTTAGATGATAAAATAATGTGGGAATAATAGAGCGTTATTTTAGGAAGTGACTAAATAGTGGTAGGTTATAGTAAGTAGTGGGTAGTTATTTTAAGAAGTTATTGAACCTGAACTATTTATGATTTGACTAAATAAATTACAGGTTTAACGATACTATTTATGAATGTGAACACTACCATTGAATATTGTACCAGTGAATTATTTTTATGTATTAGTGCTTAAACTATCTCAGGATACGCTATTGAAAAAATCTTATTTATATTATTGTTGTAAGGCTATTTGTAATTTTTTTGAACATTAATATATTATCTATTATTCGATGTATTATATAGCTTGAACATTAATATCTAATTAAGAAATGTTTAAAATATTTTTTATATCAAACATTCTAAATTCACATACATCTTATTAAAATATAAAAAATAGTAGAAAACAGAACATAGTTAGAATTTTAGGTAAAGAAAGCTGAAAATAGTACAAAACAAAACATAATTTTGAACATTAATTTCTATTGTGGGATTTGAAGGTTTTATTGGCAACAAAATAAAATCAAAAGTTGGATTAATAAAAAAAATTTAAAGGTGGCACATAATGGAAAATAAGTTAGATTATTGTAAAGAAGGAAGAATATGAGAGGTCTATTATAACAACTAGTATCAACCTGATATAACCGGTCATTTTCTGAAGATTCATTGGCAACAAACCGATAGCAAATGTTGGATTATTAAATATATTTCAAAAGGTGGGATAATTGGCATGTGATGGGAATAGGTTGGATTATTCACATTAATTTTTCCTACAATATACTCCCTCCACCCCTTTCTTATTGTCCACTTTCTAGTGGGCACGAAAATTAAGAAAAATGGTAGTGGGGTATTTTAAGTGATTATTAAATTGTAAATGTGGTAGTTGGGGTATTTAAGTGATTATAATAATTGAAAAGGTGGTAGGTGGGGTATTTTAATTAATATAAGTTGGGGTAGTTGGGGGTATTTAGGTAAACAATCTTTGCCAAAAATAGAAAGTGGACAATTAGAGTGAACTAACTAAATAAGGAAAGTGGACAATAAAAAATAAACGGAGGGAGTATTAAAAAGACTGAAAAATTTCATGTGTTATCCTTATAGAGCTCCACATAATGTAAGAATTATATTGGTTTATGTTAGCTTACATTGCAAATAAAATTAACCAACTATCATTTTTAGCTCCTTTGAAAATTAATTAAATTTAGTAATTTACCATATTTAAAATAGAATAAGTTGAATCATTCTGGCTTAGGTTAAGCTATATATTTAATATATTATTGACTCAAATTTATGTATACCGTAAATTTACCATATTTATAAACTAAATAATTTGAATATTCTCATAAAACTAATTGACTATAATTTTTGAATATTCTCATAAAACTAATTGACTATAATTTTTGAATATTCTCATAAAATTAATTGACTATAATTTTTTGTTGCATTGAATGATAAGAATAAGGTTAAAGTCAACATAAGTAATAAAGTTTAATAAAATTTATTTAACACAGAAAGCACACGGTTTACTTAATTTGAATATTAAAATTGGACTTTTAATAGGTATTTTTGAATAAATTATTTTTAAATTCTCGTTGAATTAAAGAGCATTTATTAATATTGAATATTTTAATTAGGAGTTGTAGTCTTTTATTGAAATATTCCATAATAGTAGTAATAAAAATAATAATAATAATAATAATAATAATAATAATAATAATAATAATAATAATAATAATAATAATAATATTAAAAAAAAGAAAAAATAAGATGATGAGGTAATAGAAGTGAATCTTCTTAACAATTATTAATTTATTTTTAGTATATAGTATGTTTATTATTAATTCTTTGAAAATTATATATGTTTATATCTTCATGCTAACAAATTCGAATTTTTATACTAGTTACACTATGTTGACAGTGTGACTAGTGTCATTCCTGACACTTTTTGAGTCCTAGACGAAACATAAAAAATGGCCCGTGTACAAGTAAAGTTTTAGTTCTTTTTTCTCCAACTATATATTGCTCATATAATTTCTTTCTTTTTCCATTATATTAATGTTAAATAAATGTACAAATTTAAAATCATAAAATAATAAGGTACTTACGTACTAAATAACTGTTAATAATAAAGATTGACTCAATTTAAACACCGGTATAAATTGGCCTCTAAGCTATTAGACCTTAAAACTATTGAGAAACAGTATTAATGAGTGTGACCTGTAAGTATCTAACTGCAAGTATCCAACTTCACCCATTAACAGCTTCGCCGCTGGTACATAAAGAAAAGTATTATAATTACTATTATATTATTATATAGTTTTAAAGAATTACTAGAAGTATATGATTTAGGAAAAATAGAATAGTCGGAGTATTTTGTTTATAGCTCTTGAGAATTGCGAGTAATCTAATGGGCGATTCAAACTATGACTGCGCATTTGTTTTCATTTATGTTTGGAATTTAATGTACTAGATTAACTAGTAAAGGAAGTGTTCCTTCCTTGAAATTAATTTTCTAATTACTCTTTTTCTCCTAAGTAAAGTTCTAGAAGTTTGGACTATTTTTTAAAATAAAAATTACCATAAATAATACAAATAAAAATTACAATAAATAATACAAATACAAATTTTTTTTAATTTTTCTACAATAATACCAACTATTGATTAACCATGAATAACACCAACTTAAGAGTATTTTCCTAGAATAATATCAACTTTTGTTTATTAACTAATTTACTATTTTTTTTGTCTTATAATCACCTATAGTTTTTTAACATGTTAGGGATTTTCCAGAAAACACGCCTTTAAGTTGGTATTATTCATAGTTAATCAAATTATTTTAGGTTTAATAAGCAAAAGATTGTATTATTCCTTATAATTTTTCTTTTTTTATAATTTGTTTTTGATCTTCAAATTTTAATTAACCGCAAGCGCACGGTGTACGCGTAGTGCGGGTCGAACACAAGGAGGCTATATAATTCTAAGTTGTATGTTTTATGATAAACAAGACAAGGGTTAACAAGAAAAATGTGGTGTAAATTCTAATCCTAAGAAGCAGGAAACTAAAACAAGTATAATAATAGCGATGTTAAAACAAGATATGACAAACACTAGGGCGTCAGGCATCACTTAATTCTAACATGGAATTCAATCACTCTCATGCTTGTATGGAATTGAGCCATTAACATAATCAAAAGTGATCTAATCAATCTCAAGCTTTCGCTCTATTGATTAATATTGGTTTAAGGCCAACTAGCATTAATCCTCAAACTTCCGTTCTATTGGTTACTACTAGAAGGATTTTAACTCAAATATATCTTAATCCTAAATTAATCCTAATCTCAAACTTCCGTTTTATTGAAAAGGTTAATAAAGATATTTAAATCAAGATTTATTAAGCATAGGTTCAATCATAGGCTCAAATCGCACACAATCAATCAATAAAATATTAATCCATGCTTCAAATTAGGGATTTTACCCTAACCTTAGATAAGAAAACTACTCACAAATCATCATAATGAAGAACATATTATCATCATCATACGCAGTGTATCCCGCTCAAAGAAAACTATGATCAGGGTCTGGGGAGGGAGGAACGATGGCATGGTCATACCCATAAGGAAAGTGCGATCAAAGAGTCCCCCGGCTCGAGAACGGTCTTCTAGCAAGAGGAACCTGCAGTTGGCAAATAGAATAGAAGCACACACACAAAAACAAAGATAAGATCAAAGAAACAGGTAAAAAGCGATAAAAAGGCAAAGGATAAAGACGAACGAGGGGGTAAAGGGACAGGTTTACTAATCTAGGACTTAGATAAGGCGCCGCCAACTGGCCCTATCCCTGGTCAGGTCCTTGGAGAGGTGAAGTTCATGCATATCACTTTTGATTTGTTCCTCCCACGTTCTCTTAGGTCGTCCTCGACTTCTCTTACCTCCACTATGATGCATTCGATCCTTCTTACTGGGGTGTCATGTGTCTTTCTCTGCACATGTCCAAACCATCTCAACCTGTTCTCCCGCATCTTTGCGGAGATAGGTGCAACCCTTAACGTCTCCCTGAACTCCTGGTTTCTTATCCTATCCAACATAGTCTTACCACACATCCACCTCAACATACGCATCTCCGTTACTTCCATCCTCTGTTCGAAAACCTTCTTTACAGGCCAACATTCTGTCCCATATAACATCGCCGACCTAATCGCAACGCGGTAAAATTTACCTTTTAATCGCCTCGGAAACTTTTTATCACAAAGCACCCCGGTTGCTGCTCGCCACTTAAGCCAGCCCGCTTGTATACGATTAGTAACGTCTCCATCAATCTCCCCGTCGCTCTGAATCACAGAACCCAAATATTTGAACTTGGACGTACACGCAACAACTTCATCTCCTATGGTTACCTCTGGATCCCCTAGCGATTCTATCCCACTGAAATTGCATCGCAGGTACTCTGTCTTTGTACGGCTTATGCGCAGCCCCTTTCCCTCCAAGGCTTCTCTCCACTCTCCCAATTTACTATTAGCCTCCTCCTTGGTTTCTGCGACCAAGACTATATCATCGGCGAAAAGCATGCACCATGGTACGGTCTCCTAGATGGATTTAGAGAGCTCTTCCATAACGACCGTAAAAATGAAAGGACTTAATGCTGATCCCTGATGTATCTTCGTGAAATACCTCTATTCTTGAGGCTATCCCAAACCAGGCTTCGTGGTATGCTGTCGTACGCTTTCTCCAGATCAATGAATACCAAATGCAAATCCTTCTTTTGCTCCCTATACTTTTCCATCAATCTCCGCAAAATATGGATTGCCTCGGTGGTTGATCTTCCCGGCATGAATCCAAATTGGTTCTCCCTAATTACCGTCTCTCGTCTAATTCTTTTCTCGATCACTCTTACAATCAACAATTAAGAACAAAGAACTAAACAAGAACAAATAAAAACTTGCAATCCTTGAAGAAAACATAAATTGAGATACCAAATCCGAGTTGCAAAATATGATGTTCAACAAAGAAAGCTTCAAAAATCCGGAGTTAGGATGAGGGAATTGAAATTACAATAACGAAAATGCTAGAAAATTGAAAGAAAACTAAAATAAAATGCAAAAATAAAATGGTTCTAAGACAGGAATACAAGAATAGTAACCGCCACTATATATAGTGGCTCCAAAAATTAAGAAGAAACCGCTAAGATCCGGATGAAAACTGCAAAGCGACGATCGTCACTGCACAGGCGACGACTCGTCCCATAATCTCTGCCAAAACCTGGTTTACCTCATTGATCGAGCGACGACTCGTCGCTTTCCCACTGGAAAAATGGTGAATCCTTTGAATATGAGCGACGATCGTCACATGGTGGGCGACGACTCATCGCTTAGTCTCTGGAAAAATCTTTGAAATGCTGATGAAGGCGACGAGCGTCACATAGGGGTGATGACTCGTCGCTTGGCCTCTGATCTGCATAATGCTTCGTTTCTTCGCTACTTCTTCATCGGGAGTTGTTCTTGGCATGATTTCTTCACTTCGTAAAGGGTTCTTAGGCCATTTCTCCAAGCCTTCACCCTCTTATTACTCCAAAACCTAGTAAATATCCAATTTTGACTCAAAATCATATAAAATACAACGATGAACTCCTTGAGACAAAATTATCATAATACACTAAGAATACAACCTAAAATCCACTAAAAAGACCTAAAAGGAGCATAAAAATGACACGGTTAAGTGCAAAAAATTGCAGTTATCAGTTTTATTATATCTCTCTAATTTTAAATTTTATTATAATTTACATTTTTTAAATTTTAATTGATATATTTATTTATGTTTTCATTTTATCCCTACTATTTCTCCATCATATTTTTATGGTGCAAAGTTGATGATGGGACAAAGAGTACTAAGTAGTTCCATAAAGAAAATGTGGAGTGGATTAGAATTTATGGGACTATTTCCAAATTTAGACTATTTATAAATAGCTCAAAGATGAAGGAGTTGTGTATATTAAGCTAAACTGGTTAGTTCATTTAGAAATAAGAAACAAAATATAAAGAGTAATTAAACTTAAAAGTTATATGGCCGAAATTAGAAATTGAGCAAATTTAATGGTACGAAATAAAACACAAAATGAGACGTACACATGGGAAGTATTATTTGTGAATTGATATTGTTTAAACTTTTTTTAAAAAATATATATATATATATATATTTAAGTTAAAGTTTTTTTAATCCGTCTAGTCAATACATACTTGTAAAATATTAATTTTTTATATTTTAAATTAAGTCAAATAATTAGATAGTGTGCACTTAGTTTGAACCAAAGAAAACAATAAAATACAATGGATTAAACACTCCAATTATCTTGCAAAGTGTAAATTGAATTGATTTCATAGATATCTTATGAATTATAATAAATAGTTCTATGTTGGGCAACGTCATACTGGAATGTGTAGTTCTTGACTGAGATTTTTTATATTATTTTATTATATAGTAATACATTTAGAATTTACAAAATTTGTTTAAGGTAAACAAATAGAATAATACTTCTATTATTATGGACAAGTCAGTAGTCCATACGAGGTTACTTGACGTAGCTTTGGTCCATTGTTAATGTGACATCATGCCTTTGTTATGATCTTTATCAAATTGTGAATGTGATCCATGTTAAATAGTTTTATTTTGATATTATCTAATAGGAAAAATTATCGTGAATAATATATTTTTTTGTTAATTTCATTACAATAATATTATTTATTGATTAATCATGAATAATACCGATTTAGGGGCGTATTTTCTTAAAATAATATCAACTTTAGTTTATTAACTAATTTACCTATTTTTTGTCTTATAATCGCCTTTAGTTTGATTTTAAACATGTTAGGGATTTTTTAGGAAAACAACCCTTTAAATTGGTAGTATTCATTGTTAATCAATAGTTGGTATTATTATAGGAAAATCAACAAAAAATTGTATTATTCATGAGTACCACAGCAGATTCAAGAAAGTAAGAAAGAAGAAAGTAATCTTGTGTATTGTAATTGTTCACTGGGTAAAGGCAAGAATAACCTTTATATACACTTGGTGAGAGTTTGTTACAAATGAGGACAACCGGCAATACATGCATAACAAACTTTTATTTACATACTGCAACAAACTTTTATTTACATAATGCAATACACTATTATTTAGAGGGAAGTCATGCCTAGTTTGATCAGTAGATGACGAAACTGAGCAGATGGAACCACCTTAGTGAAGATATTTGCGAGTTGAGATGATGTAGGAAGATAAGTGAGCTGAAGTAAACCTTCCATAACCTTCTCACGAGTAAAATGACAATCGATTTCCAAGTGTTTAGTTCTTTCATGAAACACGGGGTTTTGAGCGAAGCGGAGAGCGGACATATTATCGCAATGAAGAGTAACAGGCTGCAAAGAATCAAGACCAAGTTCTTCGAGGAGACGAACAACCCAAACCACCTCCGAAGAAGCACTAGCCATGGAACGATATTAAGCTTCGGAACACGACTTGGAAACTGTGGCCTGCTTCTTGGATTTCCAGCTAATGGGGGAATGGCCAAGAAGGAGAAGAAAACCAGAAATTGAGCGTCGTGTATCCGGACACGCACCCCAATCCGAGTCGGAGTATGCCTGAAGAGTCAACTGATCAGAAGTAGACAGGAGGATGCCCTGTCCTAAAGTGGTTGAGAGGTAACCAAGAGTATGCACGAGGGCATCAAAATGAGCAAGGGTAGGTTTTTGCATGTGTTGGCTGAGGGTTTGGACAGAATAAGAAAGGTCGGAACGGGTGTGGGTTAGAAAATTGAGCTTACCGACTAAGCTGTGGGATTAGGGAGTAAGGGGGAATCATTGACTGATAATTTGTGATTTAAAGGGAGAGGAGTGACGTGTGGTTTAATATCAAGAAGGCCAAAATCTCGAAGCAACTCCTTGCTAAATTTCTGCTGAGTAACGATTATACCAGAGGTAGAATATGCAAGTTCAAGGCCAAGGAAAAAAACTCAACCGGCCTAGGTCCTTAATACGGAAGGTACTGTGCAAATGCTTTTTGAACTGAGAAATGAGAAGATCATTATTTCCAGTGACCATAATATCATCGACATATACGGCAACAATAGTGATCAGATCATGAGTCTTATGAGTAAACAAAGAGTAGTCTAACTTGGACTGAATAAAACCCGTGATAGAAGCTCTTTGGTAAGTTTGGCGAACCACTGTCGTGAAGCTTGTTTAAGGCCGTAAAGGGACATGGGGAGTTTGCAAACCATATTAGGAGAATGAGGTAAACCATCAGGCACGAGCATATAAACATCTTCATTAAGGTCCCCGTGTAATAAAGCATTATTAACATCAAGTTGGTGGAGTGGCCAATTACGAGAAGCAGCAAGAGCAAGTATGCAACGGATAGTAGTCAAACGAACCAGGGGAGAAGAAGTTTCATGATAATCAATCACGTACTCTTGTGTGTAGCCTTTGGCAACAAGACGAGCCTTATATTGCTCCAAGGAACCATCAGCTTTCAACTTTATTTTGTAAACCCATTTACATCCGATAGTTTTCTTGCCAAGAGGGAGAGGGACAAGGTCCCATGTATGATTAAATTGGAGTGCCTGGAGTTTAAGGTCCATAACATTGACCCAAAGAGGGTCTTGTGCTGCCTGCTTATAATTCGTAGGTTCAGACCACTGACATTGTGAGGCTAGTAAGGACTGATGATGAAGAGGGAGAGAAGTAAAGCTGACAAAATTACACCAGTGAGTTGTGGTGCAGATAAAGTCTTGAAGGTGAGTAGGGGGTTTAGGGATGCGGGTAGATTTGCGTGGAGCTGCTGGAGGAAAAGGAATGGAGTGGGAAAGATCAACCACTAGGGACAATTCTTGTGGGGTAGGAGATCTAGGCACAGGTTGTGATAAAGAAGAAGAGGACAAGTCTTGGGAAGTTTTTGGAGTAGAGGGAATAGGTGATGTGTCAGTAGGAATGGGAAGAGTAGGCGAAATAGGTACTGGAATAGGTTCTGAAAAAGGAATAGGAGACAAAAAAGAAGCATCATATGTAGGGAGAGGAGTATGGGCAGGAAGATAAAAATGAGAGAAAGGAGAAAAGATAGGGGCATGAGAATGATAAGGGAAATGTCGTTCCTGAAAAGTAACGTCCTTAGAGAAAATAATGGAATTAGAACTAGGATGATAAGTTTTGTAGGCTTTTTGAGTGAGAGAGTAGCCAATGAAAATGGACATATCGGCCCGAGAATGAAACTTGAAACAAGTGGGTTTGGGAGTGGAAACAAAGCATAAACAACCGAAAGACTTAAGATGAGATATAGTAGGCTTTTCACCATAGAGTTTCTCGTATGGAGAAAGGTTGCCTAAAACGGGTAAAGGAGAACAGTTGATAAGATAGGCGGCGGTCATAACACATTCACCCCAAAAACGTATAGGGAGATTGGATTGAAAACAAAGTGCGCGAGCGACCTCTAAGAGATGGCGATGTTTGCGCTCGACCACCCCATTTCGTTGAGGGGTGTGGCGACAAGATGTTTGATGGATAATACCATGACGAAGATAGAAAAGTTTGGATTCGCCCTTGCACATTTCTTTAGCATTATCGGTACAGATGATTTAAATTTTAGAATGAAATTGAGTATCAACATAAACATAAAAGTGTCTAAGAAAATAAATATATTGTTTCTTGGATTTCATGAGGTACAACCATGTGGCCCGTGTAAAATCGTCTACAATGGTCAAAAAGAAATTACAACCATTATGAGTACTATGTTTATACGGACCCCATACATCAATGTGTACTAATTGAAAACACTTAGTAGTCTTAATAGAGCTATGAGGGAAAGGTCTTCTGGTTTGCTTAGCAGCAGGGCAAATGGTACAGAAGGTAGCATCATTAATTTTATTCACATCAATACTGGGAAGTATCATCTTGAGTTGAGAGAAAGGCAAATGGCCAAGTCTAAGGTGCCACAACTTAGCTTGGTCATAGGTTGTCTTATTCGAAGGTAAGGAATCAGCAGCTACACATGTGGAATTTTGTTGAGTGTAAGAAGAGTGAGATGGAGGGATGTCAGCATAGTAAAGCCCATTGGAAAATTTACCAAGAGTTTTTGTCCTTGAAGGGTCTTGAAGCACACAAGTGTCATTAGTAAAAGAGATCGTAAGGCAATTATCAAGGCATAGTTTAGATACCGAAATGAGATCGAATTGAAAAGCAGGCACATAAAGCACATTTCGAAGTAGAATACCATCAGGCAACTGTATATCTCCACAAAGATCCACCATGACTTTCCTACCATCGGGAATCGTACTACTATGTGATGCACCAAGAAGTTTATGCACATTAATAAAGGACTCCAATGAGTTACACATATGGTCCGTAGCTTCGCTATCAATGATCCAACGAGAAGTATTCGCTTTAGATAAGAAACAAAATTTACTTGCTAAATTTGCGGAGCAAGGTAAAGTGTCAAGATCCATATTGGAAGGCTCAGGAGTAGTGTGAGGTTCCTTGTGCTTGCTCAAGAACACTAGCAGATTATCAATTTGGGCAGAAGTTAAACCAAGAGCAGTAATGTCAGGCTTAGCCTCATCTTCTTGAACACATCCTGCAAATTTTTTGTGTTTGTAACCAGGAGGATATCCATTAAGCTTGAAGCAGCGTTCAATGGAATGACCACCAATTTTGCAGTGATCGTAAAAGAATGAGAAGCAGGCTTGGAACCACTGCCATATTTGTGTTTGTTAGAAAATCCAGCATCTGCATTAGTAGACTTAGTAAAACGATTAACATGTGAGTGTGAGGATTTATTAAAAGAATGTCGTTTATGAACAGCAAATGCCAAGGACTCAGGAGGAGTAGAAGTGTGAATGCGAGTAAGTTCTCTATGCTTTTGTTCCTAATAGAGCATCCTATAAGCAGCAGAGACATTAGGCAACTCAGGAAGCATAAGAATATTGGTCTTCACCGGACTATATTGGTCATCAACTTTCATAAGGAAACTCATGAGACGTTGCACCTATTGAAGTTTCAGCACTATCTTGGTCAAGCCACAACTACAACCATTACATGTACAGGTAGGCAGTGGATTTAGGTTATCAAGCTCATCCCAAAGGGATTTCACTTGAGTGAAATATTACGTGATACTCATATTGCTTTCCTGTGATAAATTGGACAGCTCTTCATGTAAAGAGTAGATTTGAGCAGAGGTAGACATACCAAAACGTTCCTCTAAGTCAGTCCATATTTCAGAAGCGAACTTGTTATACATTACGCTTTTGGCCACAACTCGATCAAGCGATGCAATGAGCCATCCGAGCACCATGTTGTTACACCTTTCCCAGGCCTTTACATGTGAGGCATCATCAGAGGGCTTGGGAAGATTACCATCAACGAAGCACAACTTATTTTTTGCCATGAGGCCAATCATGACAGAGCGTTTCCAATTACCGTATCCATTGCCGTCAAATGGAGTATTTACGAGTTTAGTACTCGCATGATCAGAAGGGTGCAGGTAATACACTGAAGCCGGATTTTGAGTTAGGTCAGTAGTATTTTGTGGAATTGTTTGAGAATCAGATGTAGAATGGACAGAATGTTCGGTCATGGTGGAAATAATAGAGTAAAGAAAGAAGAGAGATAAGATGAAAAAAGCTTACTAGAACACGAAAAGGAGGACGTATGCAGAGAAAGCTGCCATGAAAAAGCAAAGAAAAATCATCTTGTACTGTGAGCGAACTGCTCTGATACCATGTGAGAGAGAGTACCACAACAGATTCAAGAAAGCAAGAAAGAAGAAGGTAATCTTGTGTATTGTAATTGTTCACTGGGTAAAGGCTAAAAGGTAAGAATAGCCTTTATGTACACTTGGTGGGAGTTTGTTACAAATGAGGACAGCTGACAATACATGCATAACAAACTTTTATTTACATAATGCAATACAATATTATTTAGAGCAGCAGGTATCGTATCACGGGAGAAATAGAGGATCCTGTGCGGTCGATCACCACGTAGACCCTCAAAAACCCCTCTGCAAATTTGTCGTATCTTGGTAAGAGAACCACTAATATACTTCACAATTCTTATGTTTTTGTGTTTATTTTCACAATTTTTGATAATCCTAGTATCATTTTTCATTAATCATCTGTCTTATTAGATTTGCATCAAAGAAAAAAAGGTAATTTTTAAGATTAGTTGAATTCGATTTGTACAAGTTGTGCAATTTTTATTATAAGCTTTTGAATTTGGCGATGATATATTTTGCCCATGTCTACAACAACACTTGAAAGAGTATTCTATGCAATGAATATTATCTAAATTGAGTTGCGCAGCAAGATATTTGATGTGTTTTTAAAAGATATCATTGTAACTTATTTTGAACGTGCTTTATTTCAATATTCATCAAATGATGACATATTATGTGTCGTTTTCAGAATATGAAAACTCGATGTGGACAATTTTATTAATCAATTAGTATTCAATATAATTTATTTAACGCACTTTATTGTATTTTTTTTAAAAGCCGACATTCCTTATATGATTTTCTAGTTCAGCTAGCCAATTATTTTTTGTTGTAGTTAAGTAAATTGATGAAAAGTAAGCATCTATCTTTTACTTTGTGTGGTTTCATAGAAAATAGGTATCATCTCTCATTGAATGTGTAATTTTGATTAGTATTTTTGCGCATATTTAATTTTGACTAATTTGCATTTGGCTAATTCTTTTGAAGATTGATTTTTTTTTTTAAATTTGTGAAAAGGGTTAAAACTTGATGAAATGTGTGATAGGAGAATAAATGTTGATGGGAGATAATTGACTTTCATGCAAAAAAAAAGTGTGTAAATGCATTTGTGTTAATTAGTATATTTGATGGGTCATAATTAGTTTTCTTTGTCTATTATTTTTAATTTAATCAATCAAGATGTTGATAGGTGATAATCTTAAGTCAATGCTATATATATTGTTTTCAATATGGTTAAATATATACAAAGAAAATTATTCCTATATGAGCATGAATGGTATTTTATACTCTTTTCTATTCACTTGTCTTATTTATCTTTATCACACATGTCGATACAACATTTAAAATTTTAATAACAGTGCCTTGGGGTTGTTCGCAGTTACTAAGTGCGAACAGCTCAAAACGTACAAACCTAGCTGTTCGCACTTAGTAACTGCGAACAGCCCCAAGGCACAGGTGTGAGGATTTGACGCTTATTTTTGGATATAGTTTGTTTCCAATCTTATTTCATTATTTTTTTTGTTTTATAATCTTATTTATTTCAAAAATTCCTCATAATAGTATGGAATCATGGCAAATAATTGGGCCCATAACATTTCACCCAAATACAGACTAAACTCAAAACTCAAAAGTGTCTGCTTCTTCATCTTCATACAAGCTGCTTCTTCATCTTCATTCTATTTCTGTACGGTGGATCTCAAACAAAAAAAATAAATTGCCAAAAAAAATTCCATTAAAAACTCACTCAAACCCCAAAATAGAAATTTAAAGTTAGAGTAGGAAATCAAATCTTCTTATTCCTCCATGGAAAAGCTTTAGGGTTGAAATTATAGGTCAAAATTCCATCAAGATAATTTGAGAAAGAGAGAGGAATCTCCATGGACAATTTTGCAAATCATTGATGAAGTGTTCGAAATAGTTTGATTTTGATTGATTTTATTGATTTTGGACTGTGATCTTCAAGCAATTTAAGGAATTTTAGAACTGTTTAACATTCTTCTTTTGCAATGGTGGCCATCTTTTGGTGATAGGCTGGTAGAAGCGGCGATTTCTGGTAGAATATGGGGTGGACTCAGTTGTTTCTTTCTCTCTTGCTCTAAGATCTGGAAAAATCTAACATTTCCCTTGTAAGAATGCCAAACCATATTAGTTTTTTTCCAACAATTATTTCCTCCATTAAAATGTTCTCCCTAACTTTTTCACCCATTAAAATTTACCCCAAATTCATTCCTTGAATTCTAGGCAAGGCCAGTAAGTCATCAATTTAAGGTGATAATCCATCACTTTAAGATCATTAATACAACCATAAAATGAGTGCTTAGGTAATTTTGTTTGATAGTTTTTTTTTTTTTTTTTTTTTGTAAAGGCTATTATTGGCGTGAAATTTTCAAATGCTAGCTCAACGGAGGTTTATTGTACATACAATTTAATTCTATATAATTTGCATAAGTACCTATAAAATTTAGAGACTAGTTGCACTCCTCTAATTTTAACATAGTGTTTATACAGTTAAATATGTGTAAAAGGGGACTGCAAAAGAATATATAGTTTGTGTAATGACATGCAAGCCAATTCCACTTAAAAGATTATGTGGGAAATTCTTCATATTAAAATAATTTTTATTATTACCGATTGATTTTAAAAACGTTGATCTATACGACGTTTTGGTTCCATTTACCTCGTGGCTTTAACAGTCTCAATGCATATATTCATTGGTTTAAGTTTCGGTTTAAACGTCTAGTAATTGGTGAAGTAACATCAAACACATTTGCACAAAGGCTTAGAAGCAACTAATAACATTTAGAGTTATTCTTATGAGAAACTGTCTATCGATGAAAAGACCTCAAAACAAGAAGTTCATATGCTAATAATCTGTATTATGTAACATTTAATTTCACATTATGAAATTAGAAAGCTTCATCATCTCTTGAAAGAGGAATATGAGAGTTGAAAATGAAGAAGTTATCACAAATGAGCCCACCAAGACCTCCACCAATGAGTGGGCCAACCCAATAGATCCAATGATCAGTCCAATTGCCACTTACTAAAGCTGGTCCAAAAGACCTAGCTGGGTTCATGGATGCCCCAGAGAAAAGCCCACCAGCAAAGATGTTGGCCCCAACTACAAGCCCAGTTAGTAATATTCCTTGGGTTTGAAGTGGGCCTTTCTTTGGGTCCACTAAAGTAGTGTAAATTGTGAAGATAAGTGAAAATGTTAGTATCACTTCCATCACCAATCCTTGGATAGGGTCCACTCCTTTTGCAAGACTATGGATTGGAGTCACCTACATCAAATTTATTTATCATAAAATAAATGTTAAATAAAATATTAATAACCAAATCAATTGTCATTTAAACAAAAGAATAATAATTATCCTTTTCTTAGTTAAGTATACTTTAAACTCACTCTCCCCTTGTTAGGGCACCATCTAGGAAAAGTAATTTTTGATACTCATAAATGTAAGTAAAGAAAAGTTTATCTCAACAAATGTAAATTAAATTTTTGTAAAAGTCACATAAAAAAGGGAAAAAAAAGATGGAATCAATGAAAATAAGTTTAATACAGTAAGAATTAGTTCACTTTCAATAGCCCTTTAATTTTTGACTCCACACAAAAGTTATCTAAAATAAGAGTGGAAATTAATTAGGTTATAACATACAAAATTTCACCAGTGAAAGTGACTCGACCCTAAATTATTGGAAAAAATTAAACCAAAATTGATTGTCGTCCGATTTTTATGACCCTTTCAACTTTTTTGTTTAACTTTATGATATGTTTGGGAATGATGATTTCATTTGCAAATATGGATTTGACTTGAAGTTAGTGTTTGGCAATAACAAGAATTTAAATTTGGATTTGAGCCAAATTCACCAATGTTACAAAAGTAGTTAATTAAAATGAGGATTTGAGAATGACACCCCAATCCTTGTCATTTCAAATTCTTCATTATGATTTCATAATTGAAATCCACAATTTGAAATGAATTGTGTGTTTCCAAACGCATCCTTATGTATTTTGTTAATCCAACCACATTTCTCTTTAGGGCATGCCTGTGTTGGGTGTAAATTATATTTAAGGGAGTAAAAAAGTCAAAGTAAAAAATTAAGTTGATAAATGATAACTTAGTGAAATTTAATTAGTGTAGAGGTAGAAGAATGGTTGCAAAGTAATGAAAAATAAAGGGAGATCTCAATTTTGTAGGGTAAATATTTATCCTATGGGAGGGTGGGGAAATGTATTACCTCCATAATAGGGGAAATCATCTTCTTTTTCTTTCATTATTTTTATTTCATGCTCATTTTACCTTCTTCACAACTATCTCAACTACTTAAAATGCATCTCTATTTGCTTTTATTTCATTAGTTTGACTTTATTTCCCCCCTTAAATAGTTACACCCAATACAAGCATGTTCTTAGTATTTCTATTTTACGTCATCATTTCTTTGTTAAATTCTTTAAAATGGCATTTAGATCCTTTTTATAACAAAATATTGTATACAAACACAAAATAAATTAGTGATATTCCCCACACAATATGTCGCTATCTATAGCAGAACTATATGAGCATGAGTATTATGTATATATTATTTTTTAGAAAAAACTTTGTAAAAAAATAAATAAAATTAGAACCCTTGATCGATCTAAACCTAAAGTTACGTAATCATACTAGAAACTGATCAGACGATTCAAATATGACCCGACTTGAAAGTGACTCATTCCAAACTCACCCAACCAATTAGAAAATTAGTAAAATTGAGGTGAATTACCATTCCACCGGTGACGTAGTTGAGAGAGAAGGAAGCAAGAGAAGAAGCAAGTAATTGGATGATCCAATAAAGAAAAGATCTGACAACTGTAATGTGACCACCAACTGCTAAGCCAAGAGTGACTGCTGGATTCAAATGAGCTCCTGATATGCTGAATCCAGCTGCTATCATTGCTGCCACTACAAACGCATGTGTTGTTCCTACGAACAACAATCCTAGTATTGGACTCGCTCCTCCTTTATCTGTTCATCGTTACAAACAATTTAAGGTCTTCAAAACAGATTCGATGATTCGATATTAGTAGAAAACATGTAAGATTGTGGACCACATTTATTATAAAAATATATATGCATATATCAAATTAGTAGGAAACATGTAAGAACAATAACCATTAATAAAATATTAAAATTATAATTAAAAATGTTAATTATGTCCAAATTTTGTCAAATCTTTAGGTAAACAACAAATTTAACAACCCAAGATGACAAATATAGGGAAACATCATTAATAGCAAAAGGAGTATTTTGTTATTATCACTAAAAATTTAAGATTGTGTATGTTCGAGTCTCTCACAACATATAAGTTTACGGTACTTAGTCTCATTTATTTTTCATTACTATTCACTTTTTACTTTTAATTTGTATTTTACTTCTAATCTATAAGTTAAAGTTATTAGGCCGTGACAATTCGTCTCATAATCTCACCGTGGCCCACTCGTGTGGACACGGGTAACCCGT